>JAQZBX010058327.1:0-17763 GCA_029593785.1 Cabassous unicinctus
CCGGGAAGCGAACCCGGGGCCTCTCATATGGTAAACGGGTGCTCTATCCATTGCGCCACACCCGCTTCTTGCCGTGAGGTTGCTGCATCAGCCCACTGCACTGCTCAGGCCGGCGTGCCCTCACAAGGAGGCCTCAGGACGCGAACCCGGGCCTCCCATATGGTAAACGGGGGCTCTATCCACTGAGCCACACCCTCTTCCCTCTGCTGTTTTTTTAATAGCCGCCATTTTAATGGGTGTAAGATGGTATCTCATTGTAAGTTTTGATTTGCATTTCCCCAATAGCTAGCGATGTCTAGCATTTTTCGTGTGCTTTTTAGCCATTTGTATTTCTTCCTTGGAAAAGTGTCTTTTCAGGTCATGTGCCCATTTTTTAAATGGGTTGCTTGTCTTTTTATTTTCGAGGTGTAGGATTTCTTTATATATGCAGCATAGTAGGCTCCTATCAGATATATGGTTGCCAAATATTTTCTCCCATTGGGTAGGTTGCCTTTTTATTTTCTTGATAACGTCCTTTGAGGTGCAGAAGTTTTGAATTTTGAGGAGATCCCATTTATCTATTTTTTTCTTTTGCTTCTCGTGCTTTGGGTGTGAAGTTCATGAAACCATTTCCTAAAAACAAGGTCATGTAGCTGCTTCCCTACATTATCTGACTTGTGTTTTTTATTCACTTAACATTGTCTTTTGAAGAGCAAATGTTTTTAATTTGTGAAGTCCAATTTATCATTTTTTTCTTTTATGGATCATGCTTTTGGTGTCATATCTAAGAAATCTTTGTCTAACCAAGGTTACAAGGATTTTCTCCTATGGTTTCTTTGAGAAGTTTCATATGTTTAGCTCTTGTATTTAGGTGTATGATTACTTTTTAGTTCATTTTTGTTTATGGTGAAAGATACATATGGATCAAAGCTTTTTTTTTACATATAGGTATCCAATTATTTCAGAATCATTTGTTAAAAATAATGCCCTTTTTCTGCTGAATGGCCTATGAAACTTTATTTTTTTTAAAAAAAGATGTCCATATATGTGTAGATCTATTTCTGTACTTTCTATTCTTCACCATTGATCTTTTTGTTTATCTTTATGTCACTACCACACTGTACTAATTACTATAGCTATATAATAAGCTTTGAAATCACACAGTGTTAATCCTTCAACTTTGTAAATCTTTTCCAAAGACGTTTTGGCTATTCTAGGTTCTTTGCATTTGCATATGAATTTTACAAACAGCTTGTCAATTTCTTAAAGAAAAAAAAAAAAAAAAGTCTTCTAGAATTTTGATTGGGATTGCATTGGGAAGGGTTGGTATGTTAACAATATTGACTCTTCCAACCCATGAACAATGAGATATCTCTCCATTTATTTGAGTCTTCTTAAATTTTTCTCAACAATATTTCATAATTTACAATGTACAGGACTTTCACATCTCTTGTCAGATTTATTCCCTAGTATTTCAAATTTTCAATGCCACTGTAAATGGCATGCTTTTTAAAATTTCAACTAATGATTGATTGTTCATTGATCGTATATAGAAATATAATTGACTTTTGTGTATTGATATTATATCCTGCAACTCACTTATTATTTCTAGTAGCTTTTTTGTAGCTTGCATCAGATTTTCTACATAGATGATCATATCATCTGTGAATAAAAACAATTTTACTTCCTCCTTTCTAATCTGGATGCCTTTTATTCCTTTTCCTTGCCCAATTGTACCAGCTAGAACCTCCAGTACAATACAGCATTGAATAGAAGTGGTGAGAACAGATATGCCTGAGCTGTTTCTGATCTCACGGAAAAAGCATTTAGTCTTTTACCATTAAGTATGATGTTAGCTGTAAATTTTTAGTAAATCCCTTTTTTAGGTTGAGGAAGTTACTTTACATTTCTAGTTTGTTGAGAGTTTTTATCAGGAATGAATACTGGATTTTGTCAAATGCTTGTATCACATCTAATGAAATAATAATACAGTTTTTCATTTTTAGTTTGTTAACATATGAATTACATTGAATGATTCTCAATTGTTAATTCAACTTTGCATTCCTGGGATAAACTTCACTTGGTTATATTTTTCCTTTTACACATTGTTTGATTCAATTTATTAAAGTTTTGTTCAGGGTTTTTGCATCTATGTTCATAACGGATATTGTGGGATATTGGTCTGGTGTTTTCTATTTTTATAATGTCTTTGTTAGGGTTTGGTGTCAGATTGGTTTATTCTTTCCTTTTAAATATACTTGAAGAGTTTCTGTAGAATTGGTATATTTTTCTTCCTTACATTTTGGGGGGAATATACCATTTCACTTTGCAAATACTTTTCAAAATAATTTATTCAGGAGGTGCCCACTAACCAAAGCTGGGACAATTTCCGCATCAAAATAATGACAGTAATTAATTATAGCCCATTAAATAAAACTAGAAACCATGAATCCATACTGATTCATAATTAATTACTGATAAAATACTGATTATAATTAAGATTATCATTAATTATTAAGATTTAATTGTTATCAGATTAAATACTGATAATAATTAATTAAGAATTAATGGAGTAGAATTCTAAGTAATAAATGTAGAATGAATGAGTTATAAAGTCACCATTTTGCCATCATCTGGTAATAATTGATCCAGGCAAAATCATCAAATAATTGCTAAAAAAAATGCATAAAAGTTTGAAGAGGAAAAAGATATTTACATGGTCTCAAAATATCTCCCCCACAGATCACTTATTAATTATAAAGGGGAAAATTGATAACTTTATGGGGGAGAAACCTAGTAAACACCACCTTACCTGAGTAATCAAAGTTAACATCACCAATATTGGAACAAACTGACATATGCCACTGATGTGATGCATTAAGGAAAAGAACATCATTTATATGGTATTTCTACCAAAACTGCACAATCTGAACTTAATGTAAGACAAATTCAATGATTTATAAAATAACTGGCTTGTACCCTTCAAAACTGGCAATGTCACGAAAGACAAAGAAAATCTGTAGCAGAGGATCAGATTAAAGAAGAGTATAGAGACAAGAAAACGAACGCAAAGTGTGAATCTAGATTAGTTCCTGGACTGGGAAGAAAGTTGCCCAAAAGGGCATTATTGGGATGTTTTAGTCTGCTAGACTGCTAAAAGCAATAAACCAGAAATGGGTTGACTTTTACAATAGGGATTTATTAGCTTATAATCTTACAGCTCTGAGATCATGAAAATATCCAAATCAAGGCACCATCAGGCAATGCTTTCTCCCCGAAGAACTGCTGCCAGTGATCCTGGAATCCTCTGTCAAATGGCAAAGTAATGGCAGTGTCTGCTGGTCTCTCCCTTTTCTTTGAGGTTTTGTTGCTTTTAGCTTCTGGCTTCCATGGCTTTCTCTCTGTCTCTCTCTCTCTCCATATTCATGTCATTTATAAAGGACTCCAGGAAGAGGATTAAGACCCACCCTGGGCCACACCTTAACTGAAGTAACCTAATTAAAAGGCCTTTACCTGGAGTAGCCTAATCAAAAGGTCCCACTTAAAATAGGTTTAAACCCACAAGAATGGATTAATTTTAAGAGCATAATTTTCTGGCATCCATCCAGCTTCAAACTGTCACACGGGACAACTGACAAAATTTGAATAAGGACCATATATTAAATAATAGTATTGTATCAATGTTAAATTTCCTGAATTTGATAATTATCTGATGGTTATATACGAGAACATCTTTTTCTTTGGAAATACACACTGAAACATTAATGTGCAAAGGGGAATGACATCTACAACTAGCTCTCAACTGGTTCAGGAAGAAAAGACAATACAATGAATATACATATATAGAGAGAATTATAGAGCAAATATGGTAAAATACTAAAAATTTGCCAGCCTGGATAAAGGGTAAATAGGTGTTTTTTTGTATTCTCATTTCTGTAAGAGTGAAAGTATTTCAAAAGAAAAAATATATATATATATTAGCTGAAAATTTTACTTTATGCTTTAACCTCCAGAGCTAGCTGCAACTACCAGGTTTCAACTCTTCTCCTTATTACTAGTCTAAGGAAAAAACATCTCGTACACATAAACACAGTTATAGTGCCCTAACAAATAAAAGTTCCTATGAAAACCAAACTAAAAAGTTCTGGAACAACACATTAAATTTCTCTTAGATATGAGATATAAATTCCATTAGGCCAACTCTGATTTAGGACACTGGGTCTTACTATACACTATCAGTAACTTGTTTTTACAAATTGTTTTCATTCATTTCTATTATCACAGCAGCCTATCTAACACAATGCAAGGATTAGCTCAACATCACATTGCCTAAACTGAGACAACACAATTACTAATTGAATATGTAATACTTCCCTCCTCTACATCTGGATTTTCCCAAATAGCCCAAAAAGAGAAATAGTTATAATCATAAAATTAAAGGGTCACCAAAAAGAGAAAAATGTACCTTATTGAGATAATTGTGTTCCTGTGGGTTATGCCAAATAATAATAGGTTATGCCAAAGTGGAAAAATGACTCATGCTGAAACTCAGGTGTTGGTGCTGAAATCATTTAAATTTTTAAAAATAACTTGGATACAAGAAAACATGCAAAAAATGTCTAATCTGTACTATGTTCAGAAAATGCCAAAATAAACAATGATATTATTTTAAATATGTGTTGTGTCAAAAACTAAGCCAAAGTGTGGCCTAGTAGAGTCTATAGATGATCTGTTTTGACCAATAGATAAGAATTATTTGTAATTATCATGAGTTATGTGAATGTAAACAGGGGCTTTTAGAAATTAAAGGGCTTGAAAATAGTTTTCATAACTTCTTTAAACAAGGTCCCTGCAATGTTTTCTGAAAAGGTGTTCTTTATAAATAATACATAGAGATAAACTTTAATATAATCCAAATCTGAATTATCAAAGCACCTAACTTTAAGAGGAAGTTTTATTGTAAAGGGGAAAGAAAGAGAAGCTACCCATTTTAAAGACTGACATAATTTCTAGATATGAGTACTACATTTTAAAATAGACAAAAATTTCTACAAGTATTCACATATATGTACTTTCCTTGTTGCTAAAGCAAATACCATGTAATGGGATAGCTTAAAAAATGAGAATGTATTGGCTCACAGTTTTGAGGTGAGAAATACACATCAAGGCAATGCTTTCTTCATGAAGACATGTTCTGGGGCTGGCTGCTGGTAATCCTTTATGCTGGGCTTCTCTGTCACATAGCAATGCACACATGGCAGCCTCTCCTGGCATCTCCCTTATTTTCCAGGTTCTGGTGACCTTCAGCTTCTTGCTTCCCATGGCTTTCTATTTATCTGAATTTCATTCTGCTTATAAAGGATTCTAGTAATAGGATTAAGATCCATCCTGATTAAGTTGGGACACATCTTAACTGAAGTAAACTCATCAAAGGGTCCTGCATACAATGGGTTTACACCTAAATAAATGGACTAAGTTTAAGAACATGTTTTTCTGGAATAAGTAGCTCCAAACCACCACAGTAAGAATTAAACACAGGAATAGGAAGGCTATACACCTACTCCAGATTCATCATCTCTGAAAAAAAGGGAGGGTAGGCCAGGAAGTTCAGCCTGTACTTGAATATGGGCCCATAAATAGCAGCTACCCTGACACCCTTACCTCTCACAACTCCAGACTCACTTGGGAACCCTACACCCCCTACTCTCCAATAACCAAGTCAATTAAGCTTAAAGGCAGAGGGCTCCAGGACTCTAGGAGTGGCAAAGACTCTGATCAATGCCTAATCCTCCTACCTGTTGTTAAATTTTAGGGAAGTGGATGTGGCTCAAGCAATTGGGCTCCTGCCTACCACATGGGAAGCCCATGGTTTGGTTCCCAGTGCTTCCTAAAAGAAGACAGCGAGCTGGAGCGATGGGCAGGCACAGCAAGTTGACACAACAAGATGATGCAACAAGAGGCACAGGAGGAAAAACATAATAAGAGACACAACAAAGCAGGGAGCAGAAGTTCCCAGTGCCTCCTAAAGAGGACGAGCAGGACGGCAAGCTGGTGTGATGGGCAGGCATGGCGAGCTGACATGACAAGATGACACAACAAGAGACACAAGAGGAAAAACATAATGAGATACACAAAAAAGTAGGAAACGGAGGTGGCTTAAGCAATTAGGTGCCTCCCTCCCACATCGGAGGTCCTGGGTTTGGTTCCCGGTGCCTCCTAAAGAAACAAAGAAGACGAACAGACACAGCAAGTGCAAACAACAAGGGGAAGGGAAAGATAAATGAATAAAATAAATCTTAAAAAAATTATTTTAAAAATATTATTCATCCCAAGGGGGCGGGGGTCAAAGGTAGAAAAAGGTCTTGAACTATTATCAGTTAAAAAAAAAAGTGAGGGGAGCGATTGTGGCTCAAGCAGTTGGGTGCCTGCCTCCCACATGGGAAGTCCAGGATTCGGTTCCCAGTGCCTCCTATTTTTTTTTTTTTTTTTTTGAGTGAACCATACTTCATTTTATTGGCATTGTCAATCTAGGAACAAGACAGGTTTTTTCTCCATGAAGCCATAGATCGCTTTCAATGTGCCATAACATATGCCCATACATCTTCACCTTGAAAATGTAGCATTTCAAGCTTTAGTCAGGGTAGATTATTCCTTTTTCACTTTCACAATTTTTACACTGCTGCCAGAAGTCTTCTCAGCATTTGCTTTGAATTCAGTCTTCAGTGCATCTCTTACTGCTTTTGCACAGATCTGGGAGTATCGGATGTAGCTGAGCCCAGCCTGTCGCCAGTACGCCACCATGATGTCGCGAGAGCGGAGCGTGTCGGCCAAATCGGGTGGGGTGGGAGCGTCAATGTCCCCCAGTGCCTCCTAAAGAAGACAAGCAGACACCCCAGTGAACAGACAACACAATCAGCAGACAATGCAACCAGCAGGGACTGCTCAAGTGGTTGGTTACTCGCCTCCCACATTAAATTAAAAGATTAAAAACCATAAGTATAACCAAGTTAAATTTTAAATTAACACAATATAAGAACTCCAAATATCAGATGACAAAAACTATTTTATGTGCTGTATCATAGTTTAATATATATATATCTCTTAGAACTTCATCTCAAAATAAAACATTAAATAGCTATTTTAAAATTTACTTGTTGAAATCTTTTCATATTCTAATTAAAGTTAGGAGTTAAATGGGGATAAATTGAAATTAAGATTATCAGTAATAATTTTTTAATATAAACTTTGTAATTTTAAAACTGATATTAAAAGATATTTCTTTACATTTTTATTATATTCTATATAAAATGGAAAATTATTTTCAAATTTTCTGGGGGAATGTATGAGATTTCATTTACTTAGCAGGATATCAAGTACCAAAGAAAGACTGTCATTTTGTATTGTATCATTGACTTTTAATGTAATACATTTCCTTTCCTAGCCAAAAAACTAGGCTTGTCATAATCAGTTAAAGCCACCAGGGAGAGAACATAATCCACTCCCCTAACCACCAATCACACCCTCCAGTTCAGACTTAATCTCCTAGGAGATATAAACTAAAGCCTGAGTGGATCTTTCTAGAGACTTTAAAAATATCAATGGAAGGGGCATCTTCTGATCCAAGCAGATATTTAATTTCCAGAAGGATTCTCATTAGGGTCCAGCCCTAATAAACCAAGGCTGTAAACCTAGGGGATAATATGGTACACTAGAAAAAGAATGGGAATTAGACTATTTGGTTCTGCCACTAAATTACTGCGACCTCTCTCTAGTCACCTAATCTGCAAAATGACTGGGTTGCAAAATGACACAAATAAACTCAAAGGTCCTTTACAATCTATTTGATTGTAGGTCTCAGTGAAATGTCAGAATCACCAAAAAGGTGAAAATAAATAAAATCCATTTTGAAGTTTTCTTTAGATTCAAATGTTTAAATGTTTCTTGTTCTAGAGTCAAGAATAAAAAGAAGTGCGAGATCATTTGCCCTCATCCCCTGCATTTTTATGGCCAAAGAAATGGTAAAGGCATTAACACAGACAAATGTGCAAACAGAACTGGCCTTTCCCTTCCTTCTAGCTCTCAGTTCTGTGGGAGACTGTTTCACCACTGCCTTCTAAGAGTGGGGAAAATATAAATGCCAGGGTACATGACTCACCACCAGGCTATTTTTCCAAGATGTGTGAGATGATAGATGCTTGACTTCTGATGACGTAGCCTCATGGGGCCCTTTGCTTTGGATGGTAGCAAGTCTTCCTGGATCTGAGTGGTTTAAAAACTGAGGGTCCAACATGCTAGAGATACAAGGAGCATGAAATAGGCCTAGAAATGGTACTCAAGGTGCTTCCAAGGGGAGTTTGCATATGGCAGTCAGGCAAAGTTATAAAGGTCTGCCTAGTACCAACTGCAATGTCTTCAAGGAGGTTCCACTGCAGTCCCTCATGCTTAGCCAGACCTCAGAAGGATCTGACAGTTGAATATGTGCTGCTTGGAGACAAGGCGTTCCTTGTTTCTAAAGACAGCATCAGAGCAGGTGCAGGGTTAAACAAATACCATATTACTTGATGTGTCTTGAGTTGCTTTTGCTCCAACTGCTCAGGAACAGAGATCATAAGAAACCCTTACATACCTTTTTAGAGATTCATCAGTTCCAGTAAATCTTAGTTCATAAAAAATTAATACATATTTCTGACAATGTGTAGAGAAACATGCATAGTATAATCAATCACTTGTTACATCAGTGAGGATGACTGTAAAAGAGTTTGGGTTGCATTGGTGGAAAAATAAATTTGTTTTCAGACTTTCAAAAAAATAAATAAATAAAATAAAGACAGCATCAGAACACTGTTAAGATTATAACAGGTTGAAGCAGCCTGCCAATATCTATACATATACATACACACATAATTATACATATAATGTTACACTAAAAAAAAAGTGCCCACTCAAGGGACACAAATTTGATTCACTTCTGTTGTGATGCATGATACTCATATTCCAAATAGAGTCGGTCCCATACTAGGGCACTACTTCTTATGCAAACATCAATATTACACTTGGGGGAAGTGGCTGTGGCTTAATTGGCTGGGCTCCCGTTTAACATATGGGAGGCCCCGGAGCCTCCTGGTGAAGGCAAGCCGGCCCGCGCAGCGCAGTGAGCTGGTGCAGCAAGATGACCCAATAAAGGGAGACAAGCAGTCACAGAAAAACACAAAGCAAATGGACACAGCAAGCACAAGCAGCAAGGGGGGGATAAATAAATAAATAAAAATAAATCTTCGTGGTATATGCTGATGTAAAATGGCCTACATATAAAATAACATTTATGTAAGAAAATACACATATATGAATATATATTTATATATCATTTTACAAATATTGGTATGTACTGTGAAAAATCTTGATTTTTATGAATAAAAAAATAAAAATAAATAAAAAATAAAAAATAAAATAAAGAAATAAATCTTAAAGAAAAAAAAGATTACACTTGGACTGCCGCACAAAAACCTACTCTCTGTAGTTGAGGAAACTGAGACTTTCAGGTATTTGAAACTACCATCAGTTGAGTGGATCATACTTCCTTGAGAAGGATATTCAGATATTTTTAAGGCAAAAACAGGATATTCAAGAAACTCCCAGGAGGGATAACTGACTGCCCACCTCAAGTGTACTCTGTGAACTGCAATTCCCACAGTGGGAATACAACTAAAAAGGTGTTCTGAAATATGTCTACCCTAAGAGAAGTCATAAATTATACTATTTATGCTCTGAAAATCCAATATATTAGTATAAACTCATTAGCCAGAATTATCACAATCACATAGCTCTTGATTTCCTCTTGGCTGGCCAAGGGGAAGTTTGTGCTGTAGCAAATATTTTTTTGTTGCACCTATATAAATACTCTAGGACAAATAGAACAGTCTGTGACTAGACTAAAAGCAAAAGCCTCCTGGTTCTCCAAAACCGACCCAGCTAGATTCATTGACTGGATTTTATTATCTAGACACCCGACTTTAAGAAGTTAATAGAACTATAATTTTGCTGCTGATAATTACCTCTTTGTATTGGCCCATGTATCTGGTTCTGAGTCTTAAATGCTAATTGTTTTAGTTTCCTAGGTTGCTGAAAGCAGATACCATGAAATAGGTCAGCTTAAACAATGGGAATTTATTAGCTTACAAACTTACAGTTTTGACGCTGTGAAAATGTCCAAACCAATGCATCATCAAGGCGACGCTTTCTTCCTGAAGACTGGTTGCCGGTGATCCTTGGCTCCTCTCCCACATGGCAAGGAACCTGGTGGCATCTGCTGGTCTTTCCCTTCTCTTTCGTGTTTTATTGCTTTCAGCTTCTTGCCTCCGTGGCTTTCTCTCTCTGTCTGAATTTCATTGTCTCATAAAACACTCCAGTAGTAGTATTAAGACCCATCCTGAATGAGGTAGGTCACACCTTAATTAAAGTAGCCTTGTTAAAAGGTCCTACTTACAAAAGGTCCACACCCACAGGAATGGATTAAATTTAAGAACATGTTTTTCTGGGGTACCTATAGCTTCAAACTACCACACTGCTGTACAGCCATTGTCATGTCAAATGATTCAACATCTCATTGTACAACAGAAGGAGGAGAGGTTAACCCTAGTCCAACTACAGACTAAATACTGATACCCTTCCGATTCTGATCAACAAAGTCTCAACAGTAGTGAGACTCTGGATATCATGGATTATTGTCCTGTGGTGGGCAGGATACAACTGCCCTTGGCCAAAAAGGGGGACTAAAAAGAGAAAAGCAGCCCCTGACATCTGAGGGCTGTCTTAACATTATCAGCTAGGCCTTAAAACTGCTAGAGGCTGGCCTGGCACTTACTAGGCCTTGGCAATTACTGTTGAACATAAAAATTTTCAAAGAAAACCACTACCAGACAAGGCCATGCTGTAATTATAATGGATCAAGTTTACAGTAATCATGTCTTAACAAAAGCATGAACATTGTCCAAATCACAAAAATGACCAAATATCTCCCTATCTTGGCTAACAGTGACTACTGCCTTATCAATTAAAGCTTTAGCCTCACTCTGGTCTTCCCTCTTTGTATTAGTCAGCCAAAAGGGTGTTGATGCAAAATACCAGAACTCTGCTGGCTTTTATAAAGGGTATTTATTTGGGGTAGAAGCTTACAGTTACCAGGCCATAAAGCATAAGTTACTTCCCTCACCAAAGTCTATTGCCATGTGTTGGGGCAAGATGTCTGCCACTGTCTGCCAAAAGTTCAGGCTTCTTGGGGTCCTCTCTTCCCAGGGCTCCGTTTCTCTCTGGGCTCAGCTGCTGTGCTCTCTCTACAAGGCCAGCTACAGACTCTCAGGCGAATGGCTCTGTCTCTGTCCCCGGGGCTTCTGACATGTCTAAGAAGCCATCTCTATTCTTCTGTGTTCTTCTCCTGTGTGTTCACTTCCCGGGCTCCAGCTCAAAACTCCCTTGTGTCCTCCTTCTCTGTGTCTTTACCTCCCCAGGCTCTACATCACAAACTCCAGCATCAGGAAGCGGATGTGGCTCAAGTGATGGTGCTCCCACCTACCATATGGGAGGCCCCAGGTTCGATTCCTGGGGCCTCCTGGTGAAGGCAAGATAGCCGCTGACAGTTCGCATGGTACGGAGAGCTAACACAGCTAGATGACACAACAAAGTGAGACACGCAGACACAGAAAAACGCACAGCGAATGGACACAGAGAGCACAAGCGGCAAGGGGGGAGGGGATAAATAAAATAAATCTTAAAAAACAACCAAAAACTCCAGCATCAACTCTCCAACTCTCTTTTCTGTCACGTAGTTTTCTACCCCACCAAGGGGGTAGTTTTCTACCCCACCAAGGGGGTGGGGACTCAACGTCCTATTGACATAGCCCAATCAAAGCCCTAATCATAATTTAATCATGTCCAAGTACAGACCAGTTTACAAACATAATCCAATATCTATTTTTGGAATTCATAAATTCCATAAATTTGGAATTGCTACACTCCTTGATAAAAATTTTTCATGCACTCTCCTCTGCTCTCTGAATTTGATCCAGAGAAATTCTGTTTCCTTACACTCTCCACAAAACCATCTAACATGAGCCCAATCCTGTAAGTCCTTTCTAATGATCCGGACTGAGATGCCCCATGGTTTTTGATAGTGTGTGGTCTCCCCATTGCAACAAGCATGAGATCCAACTTGTCCAACTACCAGTGTGTTTGCTGGCTGGAGGGCATTGATAAACCAAAGAAGAAAATAAAAAAACTTAAGTTTTGGTAGATGAAAATGTAGAAGAAACTTCTCAGTGCTAGAACTAAAAAGTTACTGGGGACAAAGATCTTTACTTTTTTCTTTCCTAGCCATTTTGTGAATCTTGTGCTCTATTAAAAACAACTTCAAGCTATGATACTTGAAACTACCATCAATCAAGTGGATCATTCTTCAAGCTATGGTGGACCAAAATATATTCCCAGAAGCTTGATCATTTACTTATAAATCCTTCAAGTACCACTTCCACCAACATGCTTTCTTGAGTCTGGCAAAGTGAGGATAATCTCTCTCTCTCCTCCTAACTCTTATAGATAATATATGATGTATATCTTTCTTTTGATTGCTAATCAGTCAATACTGTAATATGTATAAATCTTATCTCCCCTACTAGACTAAGGGTACCTAAGAGCAGAATCTATTTTTCATTCATCTATATCATCCCATACAATGCACAAAAAATATAGATTGGACAACCAAAGAACCCAACAGAAAACAAAACTTTAATACAAAGTTAACTTATAAAGACGATGATAGTACTGTTCTACCAAACAAACCGTATAAAAATAAAATGAAAATGTATTTGGTAACTTGAAGTAAAAATGAACAAAAATAGTAGTGAACCTTGATAATTCTACTGCAATTTTAGGTTAGTGACTCACACTTCTACTTTTTACACACTCAGAAGAATTAACAAGAATTCAAATTAGAAGGATAAAGTATGTGATGTTCCATCTAGTAGAAAGTAAAAAATCAAGTTTTTACCATATCAGATATGAGAAAACTCCAAATACAATGTAAATTCCCAGAAGAGAACTAATATCTCTAAAGTGAGTGGTATAGCAAAAAGGTTTGCAAATCAAAGAAGCTGTTACTAGGTGAACACATCATAAAGGTCCTCTTCCCCACTCCACTCCCAAAAGTGGTCTAGTAAGACAGCTCTTTATTTCCCTGATTAATGAAATGAAAACACAAAGTGGATTTCATTGAGCACTAGAACAGCATTAAGAAAATGAACCCACGAAAAATAAAAATTACTCCAGCAAAGGTGAAAATCATATTTTGGGTCATTTTTCCATGAAATTCTTGGAATAGGCCAAATTTTTTTTCTTCAGCACATACTCACCCCCTTCAGGAAAGAAACAGAAATGAGAACTCCCTTGTCTATTCCTAAAGCAAAAGATTATTTATTTGAAACTTTGGGATTCTAATTCCAGGGAAATGCTTTTACAGCAGTGAAATTATGCCCCAATTATATATTAGTGATAAACATAATCAACAGGAAGGAAGCTCAGAAACCATCTAGTTGTTCTCAACCCATTCTGCGTGATAGAATCTCAAAGATAGCTTAACACACACATACACACACACACAGCTTCCCAGACCCCACCCTAAGTTCTGACTGATCTTAATTGATCTAGTGGGGAGCTTAGGAATTTTTTTTAGGAGGTACTGGGGATTGAATACAGGACCTCATACACGGGAAGCAGGAGCTCAACCACTGAGTTATACCCGCTCCCCAAAAAGAGTTGGTTTTTTCATTTGTTTGTTTTGTTTTTAGGAGATACTGGGGATCAAACCCAGGACCTCAAATATGGGAAGCATAAGCTCAACCACTTGAGCTACATCTGCTCCCCTAGGCATATTTTTAAAAAGCTGCCCAGGTAATTATAATGTGAAGATAGGATTGAGAGCATCTGTTCAACTATTTTTTTTTACGTATGATAAAATTGAGGCAGAGAGAAATTAAGTGATTTTTCTCAGGAATGAGGGTAAAAATTATCAACTAAACCAAGAAAATGTGATATTTGTAAAGAATTTTATCTGTTATTTATTGCTGCTTAAGAAATTACCCCCAAAACTTACAGGTTTAAAACAACAAACATTTATTATCTAACAGGAATTCAAGAGTGTCTTGGTTGAGGGGTCTGGCCCAGGGTCTCATGAGGTTGCAGTCAAAATTGTTGGCCAGGGATGCAGACATGTGAAGGCTTCACCGAGGCTGAGAGATCTGCTTCAAAGATAGCTCACTCACGTGCTTGTTTGCAGGAGGCCTCAGTTCCTCCCTGGCTGTTGGGTATAGTGCTACTAGATGTGTCCTCCTCACTTGGCAGTTGGTTGACCCTAGAGTGAGGGATCCAAGAGAGTGAGCAAGAAGGAAGTCATGATGGCTTTTACAACCCATTCATTTCAGCCATATTCTACTTGTTAAAAATGAGTCATTAAATCCAACTCATGTTCAAGAGGAAGACAATTAGTTTATACCTTTTGAAGGGAAAGTATTAAAGAACTTGTGGATTTATCTTAAAAACCGACACAGGAATATTATTTGTTTTCCCTACAATAATGATTTTTAAAATTATATCCCCCAGCACTGGGTATATAAGGATGAACGAGAGGCAAAACTCTTATACAGCTTGTCTCCTACTGTTACAGGACAGATAGTAAACAAGTATTAATAAAAATTAATAAAATACATTTAAATAGTGATAAGTGCTATGGATAAAATCGGGTACTGTAAGAGTGATCAAGGAAGGTAAAGGAGGGAACAACTTTTGATAGTATGATGAGAAAAGGTCTTTTATAGATATATTAACATTAACATAAATGGGATGATACTATACATTCTATTAGATTAAACTGCATCATCATTCAACAAAGCTCTCTTTCATATCTCTACTTCTATATCTACCTTTCCTTTAACAACTGCATCCATCTTGATGGGGATTTGTGTTAATTTTTTTTTTACAATTGTAAACAATGCAGTGATAAACACTCTTACACATACATGCTTGTGTATATACATATTTCTGTAGGATAAACTCCCACAGGTGTAATTACTTGGTCAAAGGAAGCATAGGCTTAAATTTTAGATAACCAACTGCCCTTCAAAAAGATTTTAAAAATTTACACTCCTGAAAAAAGGAGGAAATGCTGTTTCTCCCTATTTGAATCAAAAGATTATGTATTTCTATTCCCTTAGAAATGGACCATTATCAGTCTTTATTTTACTTGATCAATTTGCAACATTTGACATGAATTACCCCCTTCTTCTATGAAACATTTTCTTCACTTGTCTTCTAAGGCAGCAAGCTCTCCTGGTTTTCCTCATAACCTCACTGTATTTTCCTTTTCAATCTTTCCTCCTTGTTTCTTCTCATCACCTTGAATTCTAAACATTAAAATATCCTAGGGATCAGACCTTTATCTTCTTCTCTAGCTATACCCATTCCCTTTGGCAGGATCTCATCCAGTCTCATGGATGAGCTATCTCCACTTGGATGTCTAACAGGCACCTAAAAATATCTAAAACTGAATTCACAATCCTACCGCCAAAATGTGATCCTTCCATAGTGTTACCCTAGAGAAGCTTCTCTTACCATACTTCTAAAACAGAAATTGTCCCTCTCCTATCACCACTTCCTATCCTTTTAGAGTGCTTATTTTTTAAAAAAAAAATAGAATGTATCAATGTCTAAAATTATAGTATATATTTCTTTACTTGATCATTTCTCCACCACCAGGACATTAGCAGAGGGCAGGAACTTTGCTGGTTCACTTTGATTATCTCTAGTATCTAAAGCTGTGCTGTTGGCACACAGTGGCCACTCAATAATCACTTGCTCAATGAATGAATGAATTGTACAGGTCATTCATAGATATAGTTGAAAATCAGGCTGTTGAGGTGGAAAAGGTAATAAATTTAGAGATGACATATAGGTTTGGGGCCTAGTCCAAGCACAGCTATGCACCTTTAGGCAAGTTATCCTTCAAAGTCTATTTTCCATCAATAAAGTTAGGTTTATGCCATCTTCCTCAGCAAACAAGACAGCTGAAATACTCAATATCTTTTTGATATTACAAGTCACAAAAGTTTTACTACCTGCAACTTACCAGGAATATCTGCTTCAATCTCCTCTTAATTTCACCTGTTCAGGTACCACACAATTTAAGTGTACATCTTCAGAAGCCCTTTAGATTAAGTTATGCCTCTAATAAGCCCACTTATACAAACATTGAGAGTGGTCAAGTAAAGGCAATTAGCAGAATAAGAAAATCACCAAAGATTATCTCATTCTATTATAGAGATGATTGCACAATTCTATAAATAATCTAAAAAGTCACTGAATTACAGACTTAAAAAAGGGGGGGTTATGGTATGTAAATTATACCTCAATAGAGCTGTTCATAAAAAAGAGATTACCTAATTCCACATACAGGGCTCTAAGATAACCTGAGATTTAGGAATAAGGTAAAAGCCACCTACCACAAGCCCAAAAATGAACCAAATTTAATAGATGAGCTCTTTCCATTAGCTGAAATAGGCCATGCAAAGAAATGGTTTATGAAAGAAAGCCAGATATTTTGTCAGCATCCAAGTCCAAAGTGACCAGAACGACTTATCTTCAGAACTCTATTGGGATGACTGTTTTGTAACAACTGAGCACTGTAAGAACCCAGCCAGGTTCTTATCCCTCGAGCAGAGAAGGCTAATTTTTCGGGCTCAGCACCCCTGCTTTACCAGTGCTCACAAGCATCCGGGCTGCCTGTCTTCCTGTCATGGTCCCCAAGCAAACGCCCAATCCAATTTCTTCTTCAAGTGGACGCCTACGGAGACGGAGTGCCCGCCCTTACTGGGCAACAGCCAAAGCATTGGGTAGCCTCCAAAACTTGGGTCAACTGGTATCTAGTTGTAAGGCCCGGGTCTGTTCTCCAACCCCAGATCTGTAAGGGATCTGACAAAGATCACAAAGCTCCAGCTTTCCCCTCCCAGCTCAAAAGGGTGTAAAACAGTGGCCTGCAACCTTGACTGAATCAGATTCTCCAGGAAGGATTTTTGAAACAGTTATGGGCACCATCCCAAACACTCCGAATTAGAACAAAGGTGGGAAGCCCCGACTCAAGGCTGACTGCGCCGGCGTGTGAGAAGGCTGAGCAAGCCGGAAACCGTCCCTCACGCTCCACACTTGGCATCTGTAGAACCGTAAGCGCCCTCGCCAAGCTCTCTGCGGGGTAGCTTGGCTAGAACTCCCCCTGGACAGCTGTCAGGGTTCCGTCCCGCCCTCTCTCCCAGATGGGTCCGGAAGACGCGCCTCCACCGCTCGCGAAGCTTCTCCCGTGAGACCTCGCGCCCCCAGCTCCGCCCCCACTACTCTGCTCCCTGAGTGGCTGGGATCGGCGCGGCACCAAGAGTCTACCCAGACTCCCTCTTTAGAGGAGGATTCGCTGACGCATCCAAAAGCCCGAGCTGGAATGGCTCTTTTCACCAGCCAATCACTTCCGCCAGCCAATTACCTGCGACTTCCTTCACGTTTCCTTCGCCTTCCCCCGCGCACAGCATCACCCCTCTGGATTACGGCACCCGGTGTGCACGGCCTTCCCAGCTCGGCTGGGCGCAGTCGCAGTAGGGCGAATTCTTTGGGCGGGAGGCTAAACCCAAGAGCTGGAACGTCACTAAAGGCACGGGAGGGAATAGCACCTGCAGTTTGGCTGAGTTCTCTGGTTGAGTC
>JAQZBX010058328.1:0-17762 GCA_029593785.1 Cabassous unicinctus
CTGCTCCCTCGTGCCTCGGCTGGACCGCGGCAAGGGTTCATGACTATTACAGTCCTTATTTCTGTAACTGGTCATGTGGCCAAAGTTAATATTTATCACTACCTTATTCCACTACCCATTCCATGTTCCCATTACCTTCAGCAAGCACTTCAGCTAGCAATGGTTCTTTGCCTGGTGGGGTGACTCAAACTTTCATTCCCGAAGATTCTGGGCGATTGTTAGTCCTGCTTCGATTGGTTTCTTGCAATTTTCCATTGACTTTAATCACAGGGCATAATAGTACGAGGAGATGCCCTAGAGGATCTCCTGCATTCCAGGCAAACTCTTCTTTACCCCCATTATGTAGATGCAGTCCTATTTCCCCTTGATAGTCAGGATCAGTGACCCCAGCCAGTACAGGAATTCCCTTCTTTGCCTGTTGATTCACAGGTAAGAGGAGCCCAACGTAGCCAGGTGGCAGTCTTAGCTTCCAGTTCAATGGAATCATTGTTGTGTTTCCTGGTGGCAGCACTCCTCCTTTTGGGACAAAAACTGTAGACCAGCAGAGCTTCAGGTTGCAGGGACAGGAAGCAAAAATTTTTCTAGTGGGTCACTAGGGGTAATAGTGAGAGGTTCCACTACCATTTCCACCCATTGATTCCCGAACCCATGAATCCTGGTTACGGGAGAAACAGCACCATAGAGAGGATGCTGATTTAGAGCATACACAACCTCCTGGAGAACATTGCCCCAGCCCTACAAGGCATTGCCACCTAGTTGGCACCATAACTGAGTCTTCAAAAGGCCATTCCACTGTTCTATTAGTCCAGCTGCTTCAGGGTGATGGGGAACATGGTAAGAACAGGGAATTCCATGGGCATGTGCCCATTCCTGCACATTATTTGTTGTGAAATGGGTTCCTTGATCAGAAGCAATGCTATGTGGAATGCTATGGTGGTGGATAAGACATTTGGTAAGTCCACGGATGGTAGTTTTGGAAGAAGTGTTGTGTGCCAGAAAGGCAAACCCATAGCCAGAGTATGTGTCTATTCCAGTTAAAACAAATTGCTGCCCCTTCCATAGTGGAAGGGGCCCAATGTAGTCCACCTGCCACCAGGTAGCAGTCTGGTCACCTCGAGGAATGGTGACATATCGGGGGCTGAGTGTGGGTTTCTGCTGCTGGCAGATTGGACAATCAGCAGTGGCTGTAGCCAAGTCAGCCTTGGTGAGGGGAAATCCATGTTGCTGAGCCCATGCATAACCTCCATCCTTACCTCCATGGCCACTTTGTTCATGAGCCCATTGGGCAACGACAGGAGTGGCTGGGGAAAGAGGCTGAGCATTAGACACAGAGCGGGTCATCTTATCCACTTGATTATTATACTCTTACTCTGCTGAAGTCACCCTCTGGTGAAGCATTCACATGGGACACAAATATGTTCAGTTTTTTTGCCCACTCAGAAATGTCTATCCACATAGCTTTTCCCCAGACCTCCTTGTCACCAATTTTCCAATCATGTTCCTTCCAAGTCCCTGACTATGCAGCCAAACCATTGGCAACAGCCCATGAATCAGTGTACAAATGCACCTCTGGCCATTTCTTCTTCCAAGCAAAATGAACAACTAGGGGCACTGCTCGAAGTTCTGCCCATGGGGAGCTTTTGTCCTCACCGCTATCCTTCAAGAATGTCCCAGAAAAGGGCTGCAGTGCCACAGCTGTTCACTTTCGGGTGGCACTGCATATTGTGGAGAACCATCTGTAAACCAGGCCCGAGTTTTCTCATCCTCAGTCAACTGATTGTAAGGGACTCTCCAAGAGGCCAAAGCTGCAGGCTGGGAAAGAGAAGGTAAAATGGCAGGGGTTGTGACCATAAGCATTTGGGCTACTTCCTCATGTAACTTACTTGTGCCTCAGGGCCCGATCGAGCCCTATCTCGTATATACCACTTCCACTTTATAATGGAGTGCTGCCGTGCACGCCAACTTTATGATTTGGTGGGTCAAACAATACCCAGCTAATGATTGGCAACTCAGTTCTCATGGTAACTTGATGGCCCATGGTTAAGAGTTAACTCTCCACTAAGGCCCAGCAGCAAGCCAAAGGCTGGTTCTCAAAAGGGGAGTAGTTATCTGCAGAAGATGGCAAGGCTTTGCTCCAAAATCCTAAGGGTCTGTGTTGTGATTCCCCTATAGGGGCCTGCGAAAGGCTCCAGACAGCATCTGTATTTGCCACTGAAACTTCCAGCACCATCGGATCTGCTGGATCATATGGTCCAAGTGGTAGTGCAACTTGCACAGCAGCCTGGACCTGTCGCAAGGCCTCCTCTTGTTCCGGTTTCCAATCAAAACCAGCAGCTTTTCTGGTCACTCGGTAAATGGGCCATAGTGGCACACCCAAATGGGAAATGTCTTGTCTCCAAAATCCAAAGTGGCCAACTATGTGTTGTGCCTCTTTTTTGGTCATAGGAGGGGCCAAGTGCAACAGCTTATCCTTTACTTTAGAAGGGATTTCTCGACAGGCCCAATGCCACTGGACATCTAGAAATTTCCCTTAGGTGGAAGGACCCTGTATTTTTGTTGGATTTATCTCCCATCCTCTCTCATGCAAATGCCTTACCAATAAATCTAGAGTCTTTGCTACTTCTTGCTCAGTAGGTCCTATCAACATGATATCATCAATATAATGGACCAGTGTGATGTCTCGTGGGAGGGAGAGATGATCAAGGTCCCTGCAGACAATATTATGACATAGGGCTAGAGAGTTCATATACCCCTGAGGCAGGACAGTGAAGGTATACTACTGGCCTTGCCACCTGAAAGCAAACTGTTTCTGGTGGTCCTTACTAATGGCAATTGAGAAAAAAGTATTTGCCAGATCAACAGCTGCATACTAGGTACCAGGAGAAGTGTTGATTTGCTCAAGCAATGTTACTACATCTGGGACAGCAGCTGCAATAGATGTCATCACCTAGTTAAGTTTATGATAATCTACTGTCATCCTCCAAGATCCATCTGTTTTCTGCACAGGCCAAACAGGAGAGTTGAATGGGGATGTGGTGGGAATCACCACCCCTGCATCCTTCACATCCTTGATGGTGGCACTAATCTCTGCAATCCATCCAGGAATCTGGTATTGCCTTTGATTTACCATTTTGCTAGGCAGGGGCAGTTCTAGAGGCTTCCACTTGGCCTTTCCAACTATAATAGCACTCACTGCATAAGTCAGGGATCCAATGTGGGGATTCTGCCAGTTACTGAGTATTTCTATTCCAGTTATGCATTCTGGAACTAGGGACATAACCACAGAATGGGTCCAGGGATCCACTGGACCCACTGTGAGACAGACCTGAGCTAAAACTCCATCAATCACCTGACCTCTATAAGCCCCTACTTTGACTGGTGGACCACAGTGATGTTTTGGGTCTCCTGGAATGTGACTTCTGAGCCAGTGTCTAATAAACCCTGAAAAGTCTGATCATTTCCTTTTCCCCAATGCACAGTTACTCTGGTAAAAGTCCGTAGGTCTCCCTGGGGAAAAGTAGGAGGAAGATTAACAGTATAAATTTTTGGCAGTTTAACAGGATCCTTCCCCAAGGGGACCTGGCCTTCTCCTCATTCAAGGGGCTCTGGGTCTGTAAACTGTCTCAAGTCTGGGAATTGATTAAGGGTCCGTGATTCTCTGCATCTGTAATTTGAGTTAGGGTTTTGTTCACTCGACCTAGAACTCTTCTGCTTATACAGATCCAGAAGAAATTTAGTAGACTGCCCATGTATTTCACGTCTAGGTACCCCCTGATCTTTAGCCAATGCCATAACTCCATGCAACTCAGACTATTCTGTGTGCTGCTTTGAATCTGCCTTTCATTGCAGTAGCCACGCCCACCTTGCATTTGTCGATTAACTGCCGATAATTGACTTTTACCGGATCTAGACCGATAATCCCCATAATGTTTAAGGATTCCAATTCCATTACAGCCCTCCCTACAGTAATATCTGAACTACAGAGAAGAGCAACTACAGAGCTCTTCAGAGAAGATGGAGTTAGTCTTACAAATTTATTCCTCACAGTTCTGGTTAAAGGTGTGTCCTCTCCACATTCCTGGGATGGGTGGGCAGTTCTCAAGTGGTAAATCCATTCTAGCATTCCAATCTCTCTAAGCCTTTGAATCCCCTTGTCTACTGTATACCAGGGCAAATCAGACATCTCAACATCAGACATGCTAAGCCATCCTTTGGTCCATGATTCAATCATCCACCCAAACAAACTGTTAGATCCCTTTCTAACCCCTCGAGTTAAAGTGTTGAATCCAGAATTTCTGCTTAGTGGGCCCATATGAATAAATTCAGCCTGATCCAACCTTATATTCTTTCCACCATTATCCCATACCCTTAGTATCCATTTCCACACATATTCCCCTGATTTCTGTCTATATAAATTGGAAAACCCATGCAGTTCTTTCAGAGTATAATGTACTTCCTCATGGGTCACACTTTGTATTTCACCTTTGGGGGCTTGTTGTGATTTTAGTCTAATAATAGCTCTCGAAGACAAGAGGGGTGGTGGAGGTCAGTAAGGAGAAGGATTAGAGATGTCTTGCAAGCTACTGACCTCAGGACATTCCTTTACATTTTCTTCTGGTGAGACAGGATTAATCTCTTCAGGCAGGGGTTGGAAGGCAGATTCTTCAGTTGGGCAGTGAATGCTGGAGTTTGGCTGGTATCTGCCTCAGGGCTGGGAGGAGGTCCAGACTCTCTGGGGCATACTGGAGTCTGGGCAGTTCATGCTGGAGTTAGGCTGGTACATGCCTCAGGGTGGGGAGGAGGTCCAGACTCCCTGGGGCAGGCCAGAGGTTGGGCAGTGCAGGCTTCAGTTTGGCTGATACCCACCTCAGGGCTGGAAGGAGATCCGGACTCCCCAGGGCAAGCTAGAGGCTGGATGATACAAGATTGACAAGGTGTGGTCTCCACAGAGCAGGCCATGGCAGGTTTATCTGGTAAAGTCTCAACAGACTTTAGGGTTCCAATGTTCCCACCAAGGTAATCATCATCCTATATATCTCCTTCCCAATCCTCAAGATTACACTACTTTCCAATCAATGACTTCACTTTAATTGTAGAAACCCTGCGAGGTTGAGATTTTAGTTTTAGTTGTAATTCTGCTACTCATACAATGAGAGTCTGGGTTTGATTCTTAGATATCTCAAGTTTGTGGCTACAGGAGACAAGATTTTCTTCCAATGCACACATAGAAACTTTCATATCATTCATGCAGCATTTAAGTTTCACATTTGAAGACTTTAGCTCATCTCTTTCTTTTTTAACTGTATCCAGAGTATCTAGGAAGAGCCAGCCAACATCATTACACTTTTTGACTCCACAAAATTCTGTGTTAAGGTGTTGAAAACACTCTCACCCAGATCCTTGCTTCTTATAAGTGTGAAAGTAGGGGAATCCAGTGATGTTATTTTCCATATCGCTATTGCCAGCTCATGCCATGGACTGTTAGCAACCTCTTCATTATTGGAAAGGGAGTCATTAGTACCCTTGAGTCCAATTAGAGTAGAGAACCAATTGCAAAACTCCCAGAACCATCTCAGACATCCCATGTTTAAGACTCTGTTCCTCAAGAACCACTCCCAGTACCAAGCTGTATTAGTCAGGGTTCTCTCGGGAAACAGAATCAACAGGAGGTATCTGCCAACAATATGAGATTTTATAAGAGTCTCTCACATGACTGTGGGAATGCACAAGTCCAGGTTCCACAGGCAGGCTGCAAACCAGTGGCTCCAATGAAAGTCCAATGAAAGGTCCTTGAGTTTCTGGGAGAAGTTGGTTGTCCAAAGATGAGCTGGGAAATTCTCTCTGAATGTTGAAATCACTTCCCCTTTTAAGGCATTCAACTGATTGGATAAAATCGTCACCCATTGCTGATGCAACTCCCTGATTGATGCAGATGTAATCAGCCATCCATGCAGTCAACTCACTGGTGCTCAAAGTCCATAAATTCTCTTGTATTACAATTAGCCCAGTGCTTGCTGGACCAACTCACAATTACCTAGTGGAGTTGACACATTAGCCTAACAATCACAAATAGCAACTAAAAGAATCAAATGTTTAGGAATAAACTTAACCAAGGTTATAAAGCACTTATCTTCAGAAAACCATAATGCATTGCTAAAAGAAATTAAAAAAGAGCTAAATAATTGGAAGAACACTCCATGCTCATGGATTGGAAGACTAAATATCATTAAGATGTTAATTCTACTGAAATTGATATACAGATTCAATACAATCCCAATAAAAATTCCACCAGCATTTTTTAAACAAATGGAAAACACAATTATCAAATTCATCTGGAAGAATAAAAGGCCCTGAATTGCCAGAACTATCTTAAAAAGGAAAAGTGAATTTGGAGGACTATCACTTCCAGATTTTAAATCTTATTACTTAGCTACAGTGGTAAAAACAGCATGGTACTGGCATAAAGATAAACACATAGACTAATGGAACTGAAATGATGGTTCAGAAATATACTCTCTTATCTATGGCCAAGTGATTTTTGACAATCCTGTCAAACCCACCCAGCTGGGACAAAACAGTTTATTCAACAAAAGGTGCTGGGAGAACTGGATATCCATAGCCAAAAGAAAGAAAGAAGACCCCTATCTCAACCTTATACAAAAGTTAACTCAAAATGGATTAAAGACCTAAATATAAAAGCAAGTACAATAAAGCTCCTAGAAGAAAATGTATGGAAACATCTTCAAGACCTCATGGTATGTGGTGGATTCTTAAACCTTACAATGAAAGCACGAACAATCAAAGAAAACATGGATAAATGGGACCTCCTCAAACTTAAACACTTTTGTGATTCAAAGGACTTCATTAAGAAGATGAAAAGGCAGCCCAGTCAATGGGAGAAAATATTTGGAAACCACATATTTGATAAATGTTTGATTTCCATTCTGTATAAAGAGATCATACAACTCAACAATAAAAGAGCAAGCAATCCAATTAAAAAATGGGCAAAAGATTTCAATAGACATTTCTCCAAAGAAGAAATACAAATGGCCAAAAAGTACATGAGAAAATGTTCCATATCACTAGCTATTAGGGAAATGCAAGTTAAAACAGCAATGAAATATCATCTAACATGGCATAGAATGGCCATTATTAAAAAAACAGACAACAATAAGTGCTGGAGAGGTTGTGGAGAAATAGGAACACTCCTTCACTGTTGGTGGGAGTGTAAAATGGTACAACCTCTGTGGAAGACAGTTTGGCAGTTCCTCAGAAAGCTAAATATAGAACTGTCATATGATCCAGCAACTCCTCTACTAGGAATATATCCAGAAGAACTAAAAAGTATGACATGAACAGACATCTGCACACCAATGCTCATAGTGGCATTATTCACAATTGCTAAAAGATGGAAATAACTCAAGTGTCCATGAACCAATGAATGGAGAAACAAAATATGTTAGATACATATGATGGAATACTAAGCTACAGTAAGAAGAAATGAAATTGGGACACATGATAACATGGATGAATCTTGAAGACATTATATTAAGTAAAGTAAGCCAGACATTAAAGGACAAATATTGCATGGTCTCATTAATATGAACCAAATACAAAGAATAAATACATGGAGTTAAAACTTAGGGTATAGGTTATTAGGAGATAAGAGGAGGGTTGAGAAGAACTACTGATGCTTAACTATATGTAGAAGCTTTAATTAACTTGACTGTAAAAATGTGGAAATGGATAGAGTTGATGGTAACACATTATAGTGAGTAGCAACTGGTTTATAAGTGGAATTGTGGCTGAAAAGGGTAGTCTGAGGAAGTAAATGTCAATTGAAAGAAAGCTAAAGAATAATCTAGGGACTGAATAACACAGTGAACTCAGAGGTGGATGAGAATTGAGGTTGAGGGTACAAATGCAAGAGTGTCCTTCTGTGAGCTAGAGTAGAGTACATCACTATTTCAATGTGGTGGAAATGTGGAGAAGCATGGGAAAACTGCATTGGTGTGATCTATAGACTGTGGTTAACAGCAATACTATAATATTCTTGCATCAATGCCAAAGATGTACTGTGTTGATAATGGAGGCGTATGGAAAAAGTGTTCCAAATTTATGCTATGGACCATGGTTGGTGGTAATAGTCTGATGATATTATCTCATAATCTGTAACAAATGTTCCACCACGGTGTGGTGTGTTGGTGAAGAGGTGTTGTATGGGAATTCTACACGTGCATATGATTGTTTGGCAAGTTCACAACCTCTGTAATAAAATATATTTTTTAAAAATAGGTGAGTTAGGGAAAAATACACCAAATGTAAGATAGTGACTATAGTTAGTAATATTTTGACGATGCTCTTGCATAGTTTGTCACAAATGTTTCACAAGACAGTGTTGGTGGAGGGGTGATGAATGAGACCCCTGTATGATATTATGTATGTTTATTTTGTAAGTTCACAACTTTTACTATACATTTATTGTTCATGCATGTTCATCTATGAATAATATACTTCAATAAAAATACATTTTTAAAAAATGATATGTCTGCTCAAGGATATTTTATAATCTATTGGGGACTAACTTGGAAGGTACATAAGGGGACAAAAAGTAGAATCTACCTACTCAAACCACAACATTCTACAGCCAAAGCAGAGCTTTCTCCCAGCCATTCTATATCATAAAGGAGCAAAAGAATTCATTGAAAACCAACTATGAACCCCGGAATCCAAAGTTTAAAGGCACGATGAGCAGTCATAAGATAAGATAGGAAAATAAAACATAATTATCATACATTATAATTACTACTAATACACTCATATTAAACAATGAAAAGAAAAGGCATTGCAAATATGGAAAATTACTAATACAATGTTGATAAAGAAAGCAATTTAGCATGCCAAAGACAGGTGTTGAACTGGGTAGAATACTGACACCAAAAGAAAGTCCCCACAGTGTTTGTTCTGTAGTATCCAACAATGTAAAAAGAAGCATAAATTCAGAAATAGGGTTCAAGAATACAATGGCAAAATAAAGGAATTGCTTAGAAAAAGAGATTCCAGAATGTTAAGTATCAAATGAGGAACAAATAAAGACCAATAAATGAGTGACAAATTTGCTGGAAACATAAAAGAACAGAATGCACAGGAATAAATATTAAATTACCACAATAAGAGAAAGAAAAACAAATAAGATATTAAACTACTCAGAAACAAGATAAATGAAGTGGTGAACAGAAAGCACTGATCCAACTTAGGTGTAAATATTGATAATAAAGTAGAAAACTGTGCCAGAGTTACTACTTATAACCTTTTAATCTATTTTTCTCTTCTAGGATTGTGACCGTTAGCTTCAGGGTAATTTTTTGCTTTACTAAAGCTAGATGAGTGTCTAGTGAAATATGAGCAGCCATAATTGTACTACTTCTGGATTATGACTTTAAAAGTAAAGTGTGTGCCCATCCCTTCTCTTCTTTTCCTCCAACTGACTCATATGTAGGCTTGATGTTAGCAACTGAAACACTCACGAGGTGGAGTAGGATGCCACAAAAAGTGCAAGCAATAAGACAAGAGAAGCCTGGGCCCTGAACACCGTCGAGTCACAATATCTGCTTTTAACTGTTGACACTGAGATACTACATGTGAGATACTACATGTGAGAGAAGTAAATTTCTCTCTTTTAGCAACTCTTATTTTGGCCATGTTACACAGTTAAAATAATATAAGACTCCACAAATTGAAATTTTAAAAAATATAAGTACAATAGAAGAAATTATCTTATAAAATAGAGTAGATAAATTTGCATATAGAAAAGGTCGTTTTTCTGCTAAATATGGTTATAGAGACATTTAGAATGACTTTCTTACACATGCAAATGGTGCAAATGTGTACAGTTATGTAATTTTTTGAAAGGATGATAGAGTTGCTTGTAAGTGCCTAAGAGTAATTTATAATCATTCAAGTATGTTAGAATGCTTTTTTTTTTTTTCAGGAAAGTATGTGATATATATATATATTTATTATTATTTTTCTTAATTTTTAAAAGATACTTAGATTGCATAAATGTTACAAAAACGATATAGGAATTCCCATATGTCCCACTCCCCACACCTCCCACACTCTCACACATGAACATCCTTCATTAGTGTGGCACATTCTTTGCAATTGATAAACACATCCTGGGGCTTTGCCATTAAGCATGGACCATAGTTCACATTTTAGTCTAACTCTCTCCCACACGGTTTTGCATGTTATGTGATGATATAAAATGGCCTATATCTGTCGTTGCAAAGTCACTCAGGACGATTCCCAGTTCCGAAAAAAACCTGTATTACAACTGTATTCCCCTCTCCCTGCCCCCAGAGCCTCTAGTGGCCACTGGCTCCACTTCAATGTTGCAATTCCTTCCATTGCTAGAATAACAATATGTCTATTGTTGAATACCAGCAAGTCCACTCTAGTCCATAGCTCTTTCCCCAATCCTGAGGATTCTGGGATGGTGATGTCCAACCCAACTCCAATTGAAAGGGGGCTTATATCCCATGGGAAAGATGGATGGGACTATCCTGCCTGCAGCTGCAGACTCTTTCCGTTTCCTGGGACAGCTGTTGTCCATTATTATCTCCCCACCAGTTGTCCTGGGTGAGTCCAATGTGCTGGAGAATGCTTTTTTCATGTGAATAAATTCATTTTTTCAAGTAAACAGTATATGAAAATATTCACAATAAATTTTTTTTCAGATAAAGAAACAATATAAGAAAATGTGCATAACAAATCTCAAGTACATTACTTAAAATTTTATCCAGGATTGCTCCAATTTTTATAAATAAGATATAAGAAATGAAAATGTTGACATATTATATCATACATATTTTATTATCATTAGTTTTCTGTTTATTTTCTTCACTTTCAAAATTTATATTGAAAATTTAAAAAGTTGGGGAAAAAATAATTGATTAATATTTAAGAGCTAGGGAGATATAGCCCTGTTAATTAACCTTACTGCTCAGTTATCCAGTGAATTTGTGTTTGTTTAGTAACACAAAATAATTGCAATGCATGTATGGAAATGATAAAGTATATATTCTGACTCACAATGAGTGTTAAATACATCTCAAACTATTAAGAAACCTAAAATTTATTACTGTAGGGAAGAGACTTCTAAAAATCCTATCAAAGGAAAGTATTTTGGATGAAAGATAAGATTATGAGGAAAACTACTTATCATAATTATAGCACAAGAACCCAGCAATGAATAGAAAAATGATACCCATAGTGGAAGGCAGGGCTGGGAACAAACCAGTAGGCATATGTGATGGTTAATTTTATGTGTCATTTTAGCTGGTTATGGTATTCAGTTGTTTGGTCAAACATGGTCCTTGTTTTTACTGTGGAGCTATTTTGTAGATAGAATTAGCATCAGCAATCAGTTGACTTTAAGTAAAAGAGATAGCATCAATAATGCGGGTGGGTGTCATCCAATCAGAAGTTTCAACAGCAAGAAGAATTTCTGCTTCTGCTTCAACGTCAACTTTTACCAGGATTTCCAGGTCACCAGGTCCCCTAAGAAATTCACACTGAAGACTTCAACATCACCTTTACCAGAATTTTCTGCCTGTAACCTGATTTTAGGAATTTGGACTTGCCCACCTCCACAATTATGTGAGCCAATTCCTTAAAATAAATCTCTTTATACCGTGAGTGTGTATGCATCCTGTTGGTTCTGTTTCTCTAGAGAACACTGACTGAAATGGTATATAAGGCAAAATCATTAAACTTACTATTTTAAGGGTTGAAAAGAAGGTAGATTAAATCAGAGTGAAAAACCCAGCAAGTAGATTAAAAGGGATAGCTAGACCAGAAGCTTGACCTAATTTCCTGAGATCAAAATATATTTGATAACAGAGATTATATTTCAAAATAGCTGTCTTTTAATCTTTTGCTCAAGTATGCTAAAACAAGTTGGAGGAAAAAATTAAAGAAAAAAATTTAACTCCTCAAGTATTTGAAAATTTGCCCAGAAACTATTTCATTTTCAGTTTAGTTACAAATGATTAAAGTTCTATGATAATAAATGAATGGCATTGACATCTTAGGCATATCATTTTTAAGTGAAATTCGTTGAACCTGAACACCATGATGCTTGCTTTGCACTATAATCCATTAAAAAACAAAAGCAAAAACATAAAAACCTGCTGTTCTCTAACAAAAGGTGACATGTTTCCTTTTGTTCCTTGAATGCATTCTACTTCCCAAATAGAAATTTATTCTTTTTTTCTGCTATAATACTCTATTTTTCTTGATGGTCTTTTATTGAACATTTTATTCTTCTCTCACAAGAAAAATATGGACATAAAATTTAAATTTTAAAAATTTCTTGGAACTGGACTCTAAACACAAACTTGGAGTTTCTCCTGAGTTTACTTATCATTATAATTTTTAATATTATCCAAGGCACAAAAATGTATGCTACAAAATTTTAATAAATAACAGTTAAGCATAATCTAAAATTTAATAGAAATGTATCACAATGAGTGGTGTTTCTTCAATTAGGTACTATTTTCATGGATAAATATTACTTATTGCTAGAATAAGGCAGTATTCACTATCCTATTTTTCATTTTGTAACCACTGAGACACTATTTTCACATAAAGAGAGGTGGAACTTCTTTTAGTGTTCATTAATTTTTTTAATTAAATGCCAAGGATCACAAGGTGTTTACGTCTTTTCTTATTTGCCTATTTATTTATTGAAGGTAAATACATAGAAACCACTTTTCCTGCAAAAAGAAATGTTTCCCAATTTTTTGTCAACCATATTCTTAACAGCAAATCCAGGAATAAGCACCATATTAAGATTGGGGGAGTGTGAGAAATATGCATTTTTTAATATATAGCAAGAATAGATTTTGAAAGACGAGATGGAAAGGGAGAAACAGACTACGAAACTGTTTCAGGAAGATCTTTTTAAGAAAGAGAAATGGAAAATAGCAAATATAAAATTCCCTGAGCCTGAATCATTCTAATGCAGTGTCCTGTTTACCCAGAGGGAACAAACTGGGAGAACCCATTTTGAGGACCACTGTTAAAAATGCCAATGGCTTCCTCTGTGGTACATAGATTTTAATATATGCAGAAAATGGCACTTCAATACCTATACCAGGCCTTCCTTGGCCCTTCTTAGATGTCAAAGGGAAGAAGAGTTACTACTTTGATTTATCAGAGAACTCACTGAACTGTGTTTTTCTCATGGATACAGTATGTGATCATGAACAAATATATGTATACCACCAAACCACAGATTTTCTTGGATATATCAATTGACAGAGATGGATTTTCTCATTTCTGATTTTTTTCCTTCTGTTCCTACTACTGTTATAAATTCTGTGTCATTTATACTACTGCTATAAATTCTGTATTATTAACCTCATCAATAACATAATTGTCAAATCTAAAAAAAATAACCAGCACTAGTTTTTTCAATTTTTAATACTACTTACACTTTTTTTGCCTCATCCTGAAAAATCTTATCCACTTGCATATTTGAAAGAAGATCTTAGATTCTGACACCTCCATTTATTGTCCTGAATTACATTCTAAAATCCAGATACACTATATCTTCTCATCTCTTTAATTTATATCTATAGTTACAGGTCTTGAAAGCACCTCAAATTGAGATATGAAAAATGAAACCAATATCTTATCTACCTAAACTTTTTTCCTCCTAAATTTCCTAATGCTCCACTTATTTTATTCATTTATTAAATTAGTCAACACTTAAGGCTTTGCAAATACTTGATACATTTCAGAGTATCAAGACCTGGTTAAATCCAGGTAAAACTATTCATGAAATGTGTATTCTAAAGGAGGAGAAAGAAGTTAAAATCACACAAATAAATGTAAAATTGCAACCATGTTTAATGCCATAAGTATAGGTCCTTGAATTTTATGGTAATACAGAATAAGGAGACTTAATTGGTCTGGAGCAGATCTAGAGAAGCTTCTTTGATGTATATATAAATTTACTTGACAAAGTGGATGTTAGTTGGAGAAAGAATAGTGCAGGTAAAGTAAACAATACACAAATCTATTGTGGTAGGGAAAAACCACAAGAATAATAATAACTTAAAAACCCTCTGTGGCAGACAGAATTCTAAGATGTTTCCCAACATCCCTGTCCCTAATGTACACACATTTTTTCCAGTTATTCAAACAAACACTAACCTGTATGCTGCTGTCAAACATTAGGGTCCTAAATCATAGATTTTAAGAAAGGAAGATTTCCCTGACTTAAAAAAGGAAAATGACCTAGCTTAATCATGAGTCCTTAGAAGATACTGGGTTCTTCCTGGCAAAAGAGATTCTCATAATATAGATTTTCCTTGTGATACAATCTTCATTCTGCTGCAAATTATCTTTTTTTTATGGCACTGTTACTTTGAAAATGAGGAAAACCAATGTGCAAAAGATTTAATAAATCATGTGGGAAGTCAGAACTAGCATTTGGGATTTGTAACTGCCATAGATCTCTAAGTTCTAGTAATTTGCCTTTTGAATTTTGAATGTAATTTTTAAAAATATCTAACATACTGTTTATAGGAATGTTCTCCAAGCTTCAAAAATTTATTCACTTAATAAATATTTGTTACTGTAAGTGTCATATATAATAGATACTGTGCTAGCTGGACAAGGTATTCTTATGAAGCTTACATTTTTGTGAGAGGAAAGATAAGAGATAATCAAGCAAACTGCCACAATTGGCTTTTCTTTTTCTGCAAAAAAGGCTGTTGGGATTTTTATTGGGATTGCATTGAATCTGTAAATCAGTTTAGGTAAAATTGACATCTTAATGATATTTAGTCTTCCAATCCATGAACCCGGAATATCCTTCCATTTATTTAAATCTCCTTCTGTTTCTTTTAGCAAAGTTTTGTAGTTTTCTGACTACAGGTCCTTTATGTCTTCGATTAAGTTTATTCCTAAATATTTGATTTTTTTAGTTGCTATTATAAAGGGACTGTTTTTTCTGATTTCCTCCTTAGATTGCACATCAGTACTTAATAGAAATGTTATTGATTTTTCTGTGTTAATCTTGTATCTCGCCACGTTGCTGAACTAGTCTACTAGTTCAAGCAGCTTTGTTGTGGATTTTTCAGGATTTTCTTTATATAGGATCACATCATTAGTGAATAGTGAAAGTTTTACTTCTTTCTTTTCTATTTGGGTATGTTTTCTTTCTTTATCTAGCCTAATGGCTCTAGCTAGAACCTCTAGCCCAATATTGAATAACAGTGCTGACAGTGGGCATCCTTGTCTTGTTCCCAATCTCAGTAAGAAAGCTTTCAGTCTTCCACTGTTGAGTACAATGCTAGCTGTAGGTTTTTCATATATGCACTTTACCATATGAGAAAGTTCCCTTCTATTCCTATATTTTGGTGTGATTTTATCAAGAAAGGGTGCTGTATTTTGTCAAATGACTTTTCTGCATCAATCGAGAGGATCACATGATTTTTCTTTTTCAATTTAACAATGTGGTTTATTACACTAATTGATTTTCTTGTCTTGAACCACCCTTGCATAGCTGGGAAAAAAGACTGATGTTGGCTTCATAGAATGAGTTTGGTAGCATTCTTTCCAGTTCAATTTTCTGGAAGAGCTTGAGCAAGCTTGATTTTAGATTGCCATTGAATAATTGGTAAAATTCACCTGCGAAGCCATTTGGTCCCGGGCAAAATCATTTTTTGGAAGGATTTTGATGACTGTTTCAATCTCTTCACTTTTGATTGGTTTGTTGAGGTCTTCTATTTATTCTAGGGTCTGTGAAGGTGGTTTGTGTGTATCTGGGTATTTGTCCATCTCATTTACCTTGTCTAGTTTTTTGGCCTACATTTGTTCATAGTTTCCTATCTATCTCTGTTTTTTTTTTTTGATGTTGTTTTTCTTCATTTTAACAGTTTTTAATGGAAGTTGTACATAGATTCTTTTATTCCTGCATCTTCTCAATTGTTTCTTCCTTATATTTGTCCTTTTCCTTTCCTACTTGGCTAGATTTGGCTATATGTTCAAGGATCTTTTTGCAGTGTTTATCCAGTTTTAGCCTAGTGACAACCACCTTGCTGGGGTGAATGAACACATGGACAGTGGTGCCATTAGTCTTCTCCTGCAGCACCCATTTGATGTAGATGACATATCTCTTCCTGTAAACCTGGACTACTTTGCCAATTTGCTGACTTTCCTCACACAACCTGAATTTCATCATCATTTCAGATAGGCATGGCTTGACTATTATATTTCTGTCTCAGCTCCTTGGAAAGAAGGGAAGACATAATTTTCTTCTGAATGTGTGACAGTGCATTGAAATGCCGTTTACTCTTCTTGCTCTAATCAGAAGTCACAAAGGGATTGAACTTTATTTTGGCCGCTGCCACTTCAGCGATGGCCGCAAAAGAGAAAAGCATAGAATCCTCTTAAGAGCTCTCTATTTCTGCGGGGCCGATGTTTTTTCCCCCCTTCTCATTATTGATTTTATTTGTTTGCATCTTCTCTATTTTTTTCTTTGCCAGTCTATCTAAAGGTTTGTCAATTTTGTTGATCTCAAAGAACTAACTTTTGGCTTTGTTGATCCTCTCTGTTGTTGTTTTTTTTTCTCCATTTCATGTATTTTTGCTTTGATCTTTACAATTTCTTTGATTCAGTTTCATTTAGGATTATTTTGCTGTTCTTTATCTATTTCCTCCAGGTATGCAGTTAGATGTTCAATTTTAGCTGTCTTTGTTTTTTGATGCACACAGTGAGGGTTATAAATTTCCCTCTTATCACTGCCTTTGTGGTCTCCCATACATTTTGATATGTTGTGTTCTCATTTTCACTCATCTCAAGATAATTACTGAATTCTCTTGCAATTTCTTCTTTGACCCACTGATTATTTAAGAGGGTGTTGTTTAATCTCCATATAGTTATGAATTTTCCCTTTTTCCATCCATTATTGATTTCCAGCTTCATTCTGTTATGATCAGAGAAAGCATTTTATATAATTTCAATCCTTTTAAATTAAATGAAACTTGTCTTGTGACCCAACACTTGGTCTATCTTGGAGTAGGATCCATGAGCACTTGAAAAGAATGTATAAAATTCTGTTTCGGGGTGCAATGCTCTATAGATGTCTGTTAGGTCTAGTTCATTTATCCTATTATTCAAGTTCTCTGTTTATTTATCCTCTGTCCACATATTCTATCCAATACTGAGAGTGGTGTATTGAAGTCTCCAGCTATTATTATGGAGACACCTATTTCTCTCTTCAGCTTTGCGAGTATGCCTCTCAGGTATCTTGGGGCACTCTGGTTAAGTGCATAAATACTTAGCATATTTATGGTGAATTGTCTCTTTCATTAATATATAATGATCTTCTTCAATTCTTATGACAGTTTTGCATATACCTACTTTGTCTGATATTAGTATCACTAATCCAGCTTTATTTTGGTTCCTATTTGGGGGGAATATCTTTTTCCAACCTTTCTCTTTTAGCTTGATTGTGTCCTTACATCTGAGTTGAATCACTTTTAGACAATATATAGATAGCTCATATTTTTTTAATCCATTCTATCAATCTATTTCTTTTGATTTGGCAGTACAAGCCATTAACATTCAATTTTATTACTGTAGATGCATTATTTATTTCATCCATTTTGACCTTTGGCTTTCTGTTGTCATATCATATTATTGTGTATCTTTTTACCTTTTTATTTACCCTTCCTAATAATATT
>JAQZBX010058329.1:0-17760 GCA_029593785.1 Cabassous unicinctus
TGTTTTGTTTTTAGCGGGAGGTCCTGGGGATCGAACCCGGGTCCCTCCATATGGGAGACTGACGCCCAACCATTTGAGCCACTCCGTCCCGCTCAGTACAGTGTTAAGCGCAAAATGGAAATACATCCAAGGTTCAGCAGTAACACAAAGGGAGTAACTGATTATTTCTGCTGGGGGAAGTAAGAAAGCTTTATAATAAATTCCACCTACATCTTAAAGTAGGTTAGCAGAGAGTTTAGGGGAAGGAGGAAAGGGAGAACAGTAAAAGCACTTCAGACAGTAAAAAATAAATTCAAAGACAGAAAGGAAAACTTTTTGTGTAAAACAGAGAGTTCTGCCATGCTTGGGAACAAAAAGAGTAAATATTATTCATGTGAGTCTCACAAACTACTTCTTAAATTTAGTAAACAGAAAGCAACTATAAAATGCGTGTTTTTTTTCAATACACAAGAGAAATTTACCCTACTAAATATTAGAGCATATAATAATAAAATTAAGTGGTAGAATTTGTTTTAGCAGCTGAGAAACTACCACACCCACTTCCTGGTTTCTTGTACTGTAAAAGAAATTAGATTCCTGTTGTTTATGCCTTTGTTAACTGGGTTTTCTGTTACTTGCACCCAAAAGTATTATGAACTGATCTAGAAACCTATAAGGATTTATTTTATATTTGGTTGAATCATATGAAATGCCTTTTTTATTTTAAAAACAATTTATTGAAGTATATCATTCATACATGAATATAAACAATGTATATAGTAAAAGCTGTGAACTTACAAAACAAACATGCATAACATCATATAGGGTTGCCATATATCACCCTACCACAAATACTTTGCATTGTTGTGAAACATTTATTAACAAATTATGAAAAAGCATCATCAAAGTATTACTACTAACTATAGTTCGTATCTTACATTTGGTGTATTTTTCCCACCACCCACCCTATTTTTTGTTTATAAACCATATATCTAGCATGTACAATCAATGGCATTTGGCATAAGCTGTGCATTTAAAAAAAAAAAAAAAAATTAAGTGGTAGAGCTAAAAAATACAATTACAGATCAAAGTACTATATGAGAAGTCAGGAGTCCAGAAACAGTACTAGCTTTATCTTGAAACTTACATGTAAAAAGATAGGCTGTCCAGTAGATAATATGCATGTCTGTTTTGTAAGTTCACAACTTTTACTATATAACTTATTGTTTATGTATGTTCATGTATGAATGATATACTTCAAGGAATTTTTTTTTTAAATAAGCTTTCAAAAAACAGAAGGCAAGAGAATTTTTAATAAATAGTATTAAAACGATTTAATAGTAATTTATAAAACAATTAAGGTGATATCACACCTCATACTGAAATAAGTTTTGATAAATTAAAGAGTTAAAATATAATCATATTTTAGAAAAATTCAAAAAAACTGTTCATCTCATCTGTAGAACAGGGAAATTTCCCAATTTGGAAGTAGGAAGCAACAACAAAACAAAAGAATGATAGATCCTTCCTACAATTAAAAATAACCAAAAGGAAAACAGGAAACTAAAGAAAATATTTTCAAGAAAAAAGGAAATAATAATCATATAATTGGAGTTCGGTCAAAGTTGTGAGAAAAACAGCTACATGCAACAGATGACCAAAAGACATGTACAGGGGTCCGGCTGTAGCTCAGTGGTTGAGCACCTGCTTCCCATTGGATGAGGTCCCAGGTTCAATCCCCTGTACCTCCTTAAAAAATAAAAAAAAAATAATAAAAGATATGAACAGGCAATCCACATTTAGAAAAATACAGTGCCCACTATCAGTCTAGTGTGGCTTAGTGAAATTAGTACTCTCAGCGAACATATGGCAGGTGTAACATGTAGGTTTTTTTGATCCAGTAATTCCACTGACTAATAGACATAAAAATCTAGCTGGCTTAGCCAGTTTATTCCACTATGAAAATTAATGAAATGTTTTTTTAAAAACTTTGAAGTTATCTCACATGAGTTTAGATAGCACAAACTGATTAACCTCAAACTAAATATACTAATCAAATAATTTCTGAAAGGTATTACATAGATTTAAGCTCTGAGGCAAGAAAGTAAAGTACTCCCCAAGATTTGTCAATCTTCCATCTAAGCATATTTTAAGAGTTTGGTAAGGTGGGTAAGGAAGGTACTTATAAGGAAATTTGATAAACCCAAATCCAGAATAATGTTAAAAATTGTATATGATTTTATATAAGTAAACCTAATTACTCATAATGTGGAGGAAAATTTTAAGGCAACAAATCAATATACCCTATTTCATCAGTTCTAATTTTGGCATTATTTTGACATATTTTACATTTCTGCAATTGAGAGGCATCCTAGATATAGTACAGTTTACTTGGAGCAATTTTTTATTATTATTGTTTCATAGTGGTACATAAAATAATAGCCCATCTTACAAATGAGGGGATGAATTGTACATATTTGGAAATGTAGTTACTTAGTTGATATTAAATGTTTAGTTTCAGAGAGTCATAGACATAATGTGTTAAGAGAAAGATTTTGGGTCACAAAGATCTAGGTTTGACTGAATCCTGGCTTTGCCGTATTCTAGTCGGGTGGGCAAATTTCTTAACATTTCTCAGTCTCTGTCTCTTCTGTAAAATAGAAACTAATAGTGTAAATTTCATAGTTACAAGAATTACGTTCAATAGTACCTGACATACATATAAATAAATAGTAGACATTTTCTTTATATAGAGAATGAAAACAATGTTGACTTACTCAATGTCTGGCATGTGTGTGATAGGTACCGAAAAAAAAAAAGATGTTCAATCTCTTCTGTAATTCCTAACATAAACTACTTCTAGATATTTTATAGATTTCTGTTAAGATTCATTGCAAACTGAGATTCTTCCCAAGTCTAGATTTGCATATAAAAAGCCAAAGGGAAGTCAAAGAAGGTAGCTATTTTCTAAAATTCACATTGATTAATGAATGGTAGTTCTGCATTAAACTGACATGCATAACCACATATAATCATGCAGAAAGGGAGATTATAATAGAAGAAAAATCATTAGATAATTAGTGTAAAAAAGAGATGCACCTGTATTATTTAGCCTCTACTATGTACAAAATACTCTATTTTAATATAATTTAATGAAAAACTCCTTTATCATAACTTAAGTTGCACTTTTTCCATAAAGTCCAGTACTTCTATCTTCTTTACTCTCCCTTTCAGAGGAACTTAAGTCAATACTACACAAATTGGCATTCTTAGGTATGCTGATTTGTATTGGTTTTTGGTTTTGTTGTTTTATAGGTCGGTCTTGTTTCATAAGCTAAACTGTAGCCTCCTTGCAAAAAAGCAGCCATTTCTTTCATATTCTTCCCACCATCATCTCCATCACTGCAGCCCCCCCATCCCAGCACAAAACTTAATAATGAAGGTCCTGGCATAGGAGCTAGAAATGGTTGCTTATTAAATTTCCGAACTTTAAAAATGGACATGTAAGAAAAATGCAAAGTACAAAACAAATTATGTTTACATTTCTCAAAACCTGTAAGGATTCTTTCAATGATAACTGAAGAATGAGAGAGAATTAAAAGGCATTTTAAAAAGAGAGCTTGTGTGCATGAGGGAAAAATAATGGACATAAAATCGGAGTGGAAAGGATGATGTTGAGGGAAAAAGAAAACATTTAAAAAAAAAAAAAAAGTGAGAGAAGAGAACTGCATATCAGTCATTGTTTTCTGAGAGGCCAGGTTGATCACAGGGTTTTTTCCTTTGAGCTCAACCAATCCCCACCTTTGCTGAGCTAACCAGTCTCCAGGCAAGAAGCGCTTTTTGATTGGCTTAAAGATGTCGAGTAGAAAAATCAGCCAATCCTGCCTTCCAGTCAGACCTGTGCTTGTGCTATGGAGACAGTGATTACAACCACTGCATGGCGAGAATGTGTACAAACCTGTCCGTGCCACAAACATCAAGATCCTGATTCTCAAGACTGTTGTCAAAAGGACGATTTTTTAAAGGAAAACCTGAGAGTGTTGGCAGCTACACTTTTTGTATTACGCTCTCTTCTGACAGGAAAAAAAAAAAACCTGTTTTAAACATGAGACCAAAACCGATAAACTGCGCCCCCGATAAAATGACTCACTCTATGGAAGAATTTCCAAACGGGCATCTCGGAGAGGATCGCGACGAGAATAGGGTTCAAGAAGGGTCCCAGTGAGGATCAAACTTGCGGTTGAATGTAATCGTGGGTCAAAGAGGCACAGATACCAGGGATACTGGCTCCGGCAGTATCCAAATCAGACGGTGTGGAGTGTGTTTAGATTTGAAGAAGTAAATAAACAGCTTTGCTAGGGCTACGTGTTAAGGGAGGGTATCCTGAAGTTCCAGGAAGAATCTGCCTGAGAAATGCCGAAGGATCTCGGAGGGACGCAAGGTCAAGACTCGGCGGGAACCAACAAGGAAGGGGCCGAGGGGGCCGAGGGGTGTGTCTGGGGCGCAGAGACCGGCCCTGGAGTGGGAGGCCGAGGAAGCAGCCCCCGCCCACGTCGGGCCACGGGCTGCGCGCCAGGGCCCGCCCCTAGCCGACGCCTGGCTTCCCTTCTGTCCCGGCCGCGGTGCCGGCCTGTCACGTTCGCGGCTTTGGGTTTCGGTGGCAGTACTGTCCGCCGCTGCCTCAGGCCCTCTGCCTTGGCTCAGCGCCCCGGGACCCCTGCCAGCCTGCTTCCCACCCGCCGCCGCCTTTACCTGCTCCTGGAGCGGGCGGAAGGCGTCGAGGCCCGGGCCGCCTCGTCGGGTGCGCGACGCGACGACGCGGGTCCGCCACCCTTTCCCGCCGCCGCCACTGCGCTCTCCAGCGCGGCGCTGGGTTGGCGAGCAGTGGCGACCGCGGGGGGAGACGCGGCGCGAGTCACCCGGTGGGAAGACACTGCCGCTCTCCGTCCGGCCGCGGAAGAGCAGCCTCGCAGAAGCCAGCCACGGAAGGGCGGGTGGGCGGCCGAGTGGGGAGGGGTCTCGGGGAAGGAATGGCTGCCACGTCGCCCAGGTGGGTCGCCGCCCTCCGCCAACCCCACACCCGCCGCGACCTCTGGTTTGTCCCCGAGCACCGCCACGGCGCGTCGGCCCGCCCCGCGGAGTTGGCCCTGGGCGACCCGGCGCTGCAGCCTCGGGCGACCCGACCCCGCGATCAGCCCCGCCTCTCCAGCTTTCGGGAGAGCGAGTCCCCGGCAGGCCGGTTCTGCGGCGTCCGACCCTGATCCCGAAGGCACGCCCGAGAGCCTGGCGTGTTCCCCGCTTTGCTTGCCCGAGGGGGTGACATGAAGCAAGCCTCTTTCAATGTGTTGGGTTTTCGGGGAAGGCGGGAGCCGTTTTGCTCTGGTGAACGTGGCAATAAGGGGCCCATGATCCTGCCAGAGCAAAAGGCACGGTAAGCCACGGCTGCTTCTAGCTCTCCTCACTCTCCTCCAAGCCCGAAATATAAAATAAAATAAACACAAGGTCGTACTCGCTGGTCGAGGTGGGGAAGGAAATAAGAGCTGGGGCAGGCCGGCCAGCGCGCGGCGTCCCAGTCACAAGTTGGGAGGAGGAGAGCGGCGTGGGCCACGCCGCCTCAGCGTTGCTTAGCTGGGGCCGCCGACTTGGGGCGTAGAGGGTGACGGCGGGCGCGCGAGCCCCGCCCCCTAGCGCGCAGCGCTCCCGCGGGAGGTTTCCGGGCGTGCGGCGCTGTGCTCGTCTGCGCGCTGGGGAGGAGGACACCGCGCGACCGCCTTCCGAGCCCGCAGACAAAGGCGGCCGCTGCGCGGGCGGAGGCTGCCTGGTCCCAACCGGCGCTGCCAACGTACGGTCTGAACACCCTGGCGGAAGCACAAGAATGTGTGCATGTTTGCCTGTGTTACCGAGGGCACTGACCTTTGTCCCCCTTTAGAGCTTGAGATTAATGGTGTCAAGAAAAACCAACGATGTTTTCTTGAAAACCCATTTGCGATCGCTGTATTAGCCGGTGCCCCAAGCCCGCTCCACTTATTTTCCTAAACCGTTTTCCCTCGCTTAATTCCGTGTTCAGCCATAAAATTTTCAGTGGTCCAAGGGCACCCGGCATTTCTCACCCTTGCTTTCTGGTGCTAATGGTGGTGGTTGTGGTTTTGCCTTGCTCTGTTCCCTTCCCTTGCGATTACTTTTTACTCCACCTTCAGTGTTTTTCACAGGGAAACGAAATAACCGCATGAAAGAAATATTCCTTTGCATCCAAGAGATTATTTGTGATATAGTTATGGCAATTGCTTTAAACTGGGTGGAAATTTGGGGGAAGTGCGAATGGAATTTTATCTTAACTCTAATTGGAACATCTAGACACGCTGAATGAGAACATTCCGGTGGTCTTCCTACCATAATAACTGTACATTTAAACAGAGAAACTTCTTATGAAGCCACCCACAAAGAAAAAACGACTTCTTCCTTTGTATGATGGTATTTTTTAGAGCTGCCTTGAGTCCCAAGGGTAAATTACAATACAAATACCTTTATTAATGTTTTTATTAAATTTGAAAAAATAAAATAGAGTACCCAGAATCTTAAGATATAAGTAGCTCTTTCTACAACGTAACATTAGCTCTGCTTCTGAACAGCCATTAAAAGACTAATAACAATAATATATGCCACTTTAGAAATGAAAGAATCCCAGTAATTATAAACTTCAAACAAGTCTAGCAAATTAATATTTATTTTGCCCATATGAAATGTGATCATCATGATAATGAAAACTCATTTAAATTCTTGATTTTCCTTTGAACATCTGTTACAAGGATTCATCACATCTTGAGTCTGAACAATAAAAAATAGTGTTTTACATTGCAAAATGCATTTCAAGCCAAGACAACACCAAGGATAGGTATAAACAAAGTTTGCTTAACTATGTCACTAAAAGGAAACCGTCAATAGCATAAAGTTGTGAAAGTCAGACTTAAGTGAAGAATAAAGCAATCTTTACTCAACATTCACAAAGCTGGCCTTCTCTTGTGAATATTTATAAAGGTTTCCTCTTTCCTTATTGGTTTAAATTCTAAGCCAATAGCAGAAATACAACACAGCTTTTAAAAGATGAGACAACACCATTAGGTTAATTACATCTGATAAATGGATTGTTTACCATGCTCATTTTCATTCAAGATCATGTGTCTTCAATTTCAAAGAAGAAATATAAATATAAGAATCTTTGAATTATTGACTATCTCAATTTACCTTAAATATTAGGGTACTCCTGTGCACATGCTGCTCTCTGTAGTTTTCCATGTGGTTATGTTACAATTGGTTATGTTACCATATTTAATTGTCTAAAATATCTCATGAATCTGAGAAATGTACTAGTACTTAGCATTTTGAATAAGATGAACCCTGATGTTTCTTTAGGTAAAAGACTGGCCTTTAAAAAATAATAAAGTTTACATTTTTGAAAATGTCTTGGATTTTTGTAAATAAAAATTGTCAGATCATCATAAATCTTATATTTGTCTAAAGCCATCATTGATCTTTTTATTTTTTTCATCATTGGTCTTTTTAACTGCTAAATTCTAAACATGCTTTTTTATGTTTGGAACTTAAGTATGATTTCCTCCCAACCAAAAATGATCTACCACTTCTGAATTCCTATACTTTGATTTCTACTCAGAGCATTGTGCTTGATTATAAATATTATTTATAATCTCCCTTAGTAGGATCTTCAAGTCCTTTATGAAGGTTCTGTTTTCTGTTCAACCTTGTATTCCTCACTGCCAAACTCAGCTCTGTGCACAAAATAAACACTCCATGGATATTGCTAAGTGAAAGAATGAGTATTACTCTGACACAGCCATATGGCAAATCAAAAGAAAACATGTTTTAAGGTTGTTTCCTCTTGTACATTATAGGTGATAGTTGTTTTTCATTCTTAATTAAATAGAATAACATTGTTGCAAGAACTTAACTAAAAGAAAGGACCAACATATGCTGGGACACTTCTGTGTTGTTTTTTGTTTGTTTTGTTTTGTTGGCAACTCCACAAGGACATGATGTATTTTTCCATTTTAAACTGGGTGGAAACTGGACAGTGAGTAACTTTGCTGTTATCTAAAGTAAATAAGTATCAATTGGCTTAATATTTATAAAAGATCATGTACCTTTACCACACTCAACTGGAGCTGCAAACTCTGTGGCCTTGGGAAAATTGCTTATGCTTTCCAAGACTCCGTTTTCTCATCTCTGAATTAATAATATAGACTTTTCTTAAAATAATGTAAGCATGTAAGAGACTCAATAGATGGTTGTTATTACTTATAGATATTAGTGGTCTCAATCATGAAGAGAAAGTAATTTTCTTTGTGTAATTATTTATCAATAAAGGGCATACATAAAGTTCTGTTAAAAACAGCAAAGAAAAGAACCTGCCTGAGGGAAGGGATAGGGTGTTAAGAACATCTGTGGAGAGGAGATTATTAAAGAATTAAGAAGGATGGCATCCCGGGCTGAGTGAAAACTTAAAAAAAATTCCAAGTGCATGTCTTTCCTCCTACAAATTTCACAGCTCCCATTATTTATATTAGCTTTTCTAAAAATTGCAATAAATATATGAGAAAACAGGTTCAAGGGACAAATAAGTTTGTTTGTTTGTTTTTCCAGTGCTTCTCTTGCACTCTGTTTTTCTTTTGAATAAATTCCCAGAGCTTTTAATATGCCAGTATGCATTATGAACTCTTAAGAGAGGGGTATCGTGAAATATTTCCAAACTTACTTGATCACAAATACCTTATCTGTGATGATCTCAGGACATATGATCGATATCACTGTTTAGGAGAAAACACTTATCTATATGTTTAGGATAAAATCAAAACCCCTCAGCCCATGATTCCAAATACTACCTACCACTCCTGCAGAAATGGACCTCAAATTTACCTCAAGTCTAGATCTGCTATTCCCAATCTCAATTTCCTTTACTGTAATGGGGATAAGGCTGCTAACCTTAGAGGACTGTTGTAGAAAAGATGTGGCAATATTGGTTAAAGTAACTAAGTAAATGTTTGATCCATATTAGGTACATGATAAAAATTGGTTTTATTCCCTAACCAAATTCAAAAAAGTGAATGTTTTCTAACTTGTCTTTATTCATTTATAACTAATGTTTTATTTTTATTGCCAGCAAATTTTCAAATTGGAATTAACTAAAAACTTACACATTTTGAAAACTGAAACTTAAATTATTTTAAAATTCAAACTCAAAGAAATATCCAGGGTTCTAACCAGGTAAACTAGATCTTATGGATTGAATTTTGTCCCCCCCAAAAAAATATGTTCAACTCTTAAAAGTTGGTCCCATGAATGTGATCCTGTTTGGAAAGATGTTTGAAGATGTTATTAGATAAGATGAAATATCAAATAAAATTGAGTTTTTATAGCTGAGAGATTTCAAAGTGAGTCGGGAGGTCAGTTCGGAGGTTATGCTTATGGCAGATTTCACAAACTGCCACAATAAACAAAGCCTCAAACAAAAGTGCTCCCAAAGTCTCTGGGGATGTCCAGACAGATTCCCATGAAATATATCAAAAACCCCTCGGGAAGCGGGTGTGGCTCAGTGGATAGAGCCCCCGTTTACCATATAGGAGGCCCAGGTTCGCGTCCCGAGGCCTCCTTGTGAGGGCAGGCGGCCTAAGCGGTGCGGTGGGCTGATGCAGCAACCTCAGGCAGGAAGCGGGTGTGGCGCAATAGATAGAGCACCCATTTACCATATGAGAGGCCCCGGGTTCCTTCCCGGCGCTTCCTTGTGAGGGCAGTCTGGCTCGCGCAGTGCCGTGGGCTGATGCGGCAAGACCTCACAGCAAGGGGGAGATAAGCAGACACAGAGAAGACACGCAGCGAATGGACACAGCAGCACAAGCAGCAAGGGGGGGATAAATAAAATAAAATAAATAAAAAAATACCTTGCCGGGCCCTATCTGGGAATATATGAAAATCTATTTCCCCAATATCACATAGTTACAGTTGTTTATAATTCCCCTAATTATGATTCTTCTACTTTTATTTGAACCTATAATTTTCAATGTATCTGTTAAGTATATTTCTCAGAGACTTAAATCTTCAGATTGTTCATATGCCAGTATCCCTGAAACCCGGCAGAGTTATGACCAACTCCTATTTCCAGTTCTTCGGGCTTGCCCTGGACAACTAGTCCCATCCCAAAAATAAGGAGGATCTTCAACTGCAAACCAAGCAATTCCTTTCCTCTGCTCCATAATATCTACGTCCCGTCTCAGCCTAAAGCAGTCACAGTGTACGTTGTCCCAAATCCCTCAAGATTGAGGAATGAACAAAAATGAGGACCAAAGGAGATTTATTTTTATTGTGGTTATTACCTTGTGTTAGCAGAATAACTTATAACATTTACATAAAAAATAAAAAAAGATGAGGACAAACGAATATGGTGGGTCCTAAACCAATATGACTGGCATTCTTATAAGGAGTGGAAGTTTGACACAGTAAGAGACAAAGAGAAGATGACCATGTGACAGAAGCAGGTTAAATTATGCCATGAATTGCCGGTAAGCCACCACCAAAAGCCTACAGACTACAGAGGAAGCATGGCCCTGCTGACACCTTGATTTCACATTTTTGCGTGTGAAACACTAAATTGCTGTTGTTTTAAGCCATCAAGTTGTGCTTATTTGTTAAGGCAGCCTCAACAAATTAGAACACTAGGTAAGGGGGGAGGGGGAAAGCTAAGAGTATATTGATCTTAGAAAAATGTTATTCATAATTCCACCTTGCTCTCTGAATGCAAATAATATCACCTAAAATACTAGACTTTTTAATATGTAGGGCAGTGCCAGATTATTATTTTGGTATAGTATGGATTTATATGACTGTTTCAAAATATGTCCCATGGACTTTTGGGAAGATGGCAGACTAGAAAGACACGGAACTCTCTTCTTTCCCAGAAAATTAGCTAGAAGACAGGGAGAAACGGCCTGGAAAAAAATCTTCTAGATTTTAAGACACCAGGGGAAGGCTGGACATCACCCAGAAGAGAGAGGGACAAAGGAAAAGAATCCCAACAGCAAAACTGTGAGTTAAAAGTGGCAGCAGCAACTGCCAGCACCCTCCCCCACACGATAGACACTTTTGAATTCTCAGGCCTCAGGGGCCACTGACTACAGAAAAAGGAGGCCCCAGGGATCCACCTTCCCAGGAAGGGGGAGAGATTGGAACACAGCCTAAAGTTGACTCTGCTCTTGACCCACAAATTTGGCCTGCTGTGTCCCAGGAGCCCTTCCAGGCCAGGTGGGGCTGCACCATTGTTTGCCTTGGGGGCCCACAAGGGACAAAAGAGATCAGGGAATAAATATATTCAACCCTCTCAATCTCTCTCTACTGATCAGGACTAGTTGTTGAGGATGCAGAAGGGAGTGGAATTATTTCCTACCGAGGAAAAAGGAGGGGGCTGCCAGCAAAGGATGGAGAATTGCCTCTGATAAAGTTTGAATTACAAGGCTCTTAGCCTCCAGGCAGGATCTTCTATCACATTGATACAGTCCCTCTTGCAGCAAACACACTCCCTCCAGACATTGAACTGAGAGTGCCACCAAACAGCATCATCTGCTGGCAGACCAAAGAAGTGCAAGTGAAGAAATTAAAAGTAAGAGAGGCTTTTTACAGCCTCTACAGCCTCCCTCCCCAAGGCCCTAGGAAGCAGGTCAGCAACCCATTACTGGGTCCAGACCCAGTTTTGAGGAACTACAGGGACAATCCTAAAGACCCAGAACAGGTTGAACCAAGAATCAAAGGACAGCAGCAACACACAGCCTCCCACCACTAAATACCAATGAAAGAGAGGGAAATTGAGCAACAGAATAAACTCACCGTCCTAATCAGATGCCTAGACACCAGCAAAAAGTACAAGCCATACAAAGAAAATGGAAGAAATGGCCCAAGAAAAGGACTCTTACCAAAGCTCCAGTAGAGACACAGGATTTAGGACAACTAATTAATGAGATGCACACAAATTTCCAAAATCAAATTAATGAGTTGAAAGACTATATGACTAAAGAGATAAACAACATCAAGAAGACACTGAGCAAGCACAAACTAGAAATTGAAATCCCGAACAGAAAAGTAACAGAGCTCATAGGAATGAAAAACACAATAGGTGAGATAAAAAACATATTATGGGGAAGATGGAAGACTAGTAAGACACAGGAATCTCTTCTCCACAAAAATAGCTAGAGGACAGGCTGAAACAGCCCGAAAAAGATCTTCTAGGGTTTAGGACAGCAGGTGAAGCCTGCACACCACCCAGAGGAGAGAGGGATAAAAGAGGGACATCGTAATGACAGAACTGTGAGTTGGAACCAGCAGCGGCTGCTGCTGCCGGCACCCTCACCCACACTAAAGATTCTTTAGAAATCTCGGGCCTCTGGGCCTGTGACTACAGACAAAGGGGGCTCCAGGGATCTACCACACCAGGAAAGGGGAGAGAGCGAATGCAAAGAAGAATTGAGCGAATGCAAAGAATTTGAAATCCTGAGCAGAAAAGTAACAGGGCTCATGGGAATGAAAGACACAATAGGTGAGATCAAAAACATATTTGAGGCATACAACAGCAGACTTGAAATGATAGAAGATAGAATAAGTGATACCAAAGACAGAGCAGCTAAAATTGAAGAGAAAAAAGAACAGGGAGAGAAAAGAATGGAAAAAATTGCACAGGGGCTCAGAGAGTTGAATGACAACACAAAACGCAACAACATACGTGTCATGGGAGTTCCAGAAGGGGAAGAGAAGGGAAAGGGGACAAAAAGAGTATTTGAGGAAATAATAGCTGAAAATTTCCCAACTCTCAGGAAAGAAATGAACTTACATGTCCAAGAAGCACACCGTACCCCAATCAGAATAAATCCAAATAGACCTATGCCAAGACACATACTACTCAGAATGTAAAAGATAAAGAGAAAATTCTCAGAGCAGCAAGAGAGAAGCAAACGATCATGTACAAGGGACATCCAGTAAGACTTAGTGCAGATTTCTCTTCAGAAACCACGGAGGCGAGAAGACAGTGGTATGATAAATTAGGAAACTGAAAGAAAAAAACTGCCAGCTGAGAATTCTTTATCCAGCAAAACTGTCCTTCAAATATGAAGGTGAGTATAAAATATTCACAAACAAACAGAAACTAAGAGAGTTTGCAAAAAAGAACCCACCTTTGCAAGAAATATTAAAGGAAGCCTTAGAACCTGAAATAAAAAGACAGGAGAGAGAGGCTTGGAGGAGAGTATAGAAGAAAGAATAGCAGAAAGGATAACCAAAAGAGTAAAAAGAGAGACAAAAACAAGCTGACATATGAAAACCAAAGAATAAACTGGAGGAAATAAATAGTGCATTTACAGTAATATCATTGAATGTGAATGGATTAAACTCCTCAATCAAAAGATACAGGCTGGGGAAGCAGCTGTGGCTCAATTGGTTGGGCTCCCGTTTACCATATGGGAGGCCCCAGGTTCGATTCCCGGGGCCTCCTGGTGAAGGCAAGCCGGCCCGCATGGCGCTGTGAGCTGACACAGCAAGATGTTCATAGCAACATTATTCACCATTGCCAAAAATTGGAAACAACCTAGGTGTCCATCAACAGAGGAATGGATAAACAAACTGTGGTCTATTCACATGATGGAGTATTATGCAGCTGTAAGAAGAAATGAAGTCGTAAAGCATATGACAACATGGATAAACCTGGTGGACATTATGTTGAGTGAAGCAAGCCAGACACAAAAGGACAAATATTGTATGAATGCGTTACTATGAGCCAAATATATTGTGTAACATATTGTTTGGTTCAAAAAAATTTTATATGTATCCATTACATTTAATTGAGAAATGTATATATTTATCCATCTGTGTTTACTTTCTAGTTTTTAATTGTTTATATTTTCAATTATTAAATGTACAAAATAAAGTAAAAAGAAAAACTGAAAAAAAAAACATTATGGGCATACAAAAGCAGACTAGAAATGATAGAAAATAAGTCATATAGATAACAGAGCAGCTAAAATTGAAAAGAAAAGAACAGAGAGAGAAAAGAATAGAAAAAATTGAGCAGGGGCTGAGGGAGTTGAATGATAACACGAATCACAACAACATACATGTCATGGGAGTTCCAGAAGGAGAAGAGAAGGGAAAGGGGGCAGAAAGAGTATTTGAGGAAATAATAGATGAAAATTTCCCAACCACCATGAAAGAAATGAACTTACATGTCCAAGAAGCGCAGCAGACCCCAGAATAAATATGAATAGACCTACTCCAAGACACATATTACTCAGAATTTCTTTTTTTTTTACCATTTTTTAACTTTATTTTGTATGTTTAATAATTGAAAATATAAACAATTAAAAAGAAAAAGGAAACACAGTTGAATAAAAACATACATTTCCCAAATGTACTGGATGCATATAAATTTTTTTTGAACCATACAATATGTTACACAATATATTTGGTTCATAGTAACACAATCATACAATAGTTGACCTTTTTTGTCTGCCTTCCTTCACTCAACATAATGTCTGCCAGATTTATCCATGTTATCATTTGCTTTACGACTTCATTTCTTCTTACAGCTGCATAATATTCCATCACGTGAATACACCACAGTTTATTTATCCATTTATCAGTTCTCAGAATTTCAAACATCAAAGATAAAGTTCTGAGAGCAGCAAGGAAGAAGCAAAACATCACATACAAGGGACACCCACTAAGACTTAGTGAGTGTGGATTTCTCATCAGAACAGTGAGTTTAAAATTTTCACAAACAAGCAGAAACAAGAGAGTTCATAAAAAAGAATCCACCTTTGCAGGAAATATTAAAGGAAGCCTTAGAGCCTGAAAGAAAACGACAGGAGAGAGAGGCTTGGAGGAGAGTATAGAAGAAGGAATCAGCAGAAATGATAACCAGAAGAGGAAAAAGACAGACAAAAATAAGATATGACTTATGAAAACCAAGGAATAAATGGTGGAATTAAATAATGCATTTACATTAATATCATGGAATGTGAATGGCTTAAACTTCACAATCAAAAGACATAGGCTGAAAGAATGGATAAGAAAACATGACCCATCCATATGCTGCCTACAAGAGACACACCTTAGACCCAGGGATACAAATCAGCTGAAAGTGAAAGGTTGGAAAAAGATATTCCACACAAACAATAGCCAAAAAAACCAGGAGTTGCAATACTAATATCTGACAAAACAGACTTTAAATGCAAAAAAAGTCATAAGAGAAACAAAAGGCCATTATATATTAATAAAAAGGGACAATCCACCAGGAAGAAATAACAGTCAAAAATATCTATGCACCTAACCAGGGTGCCCAAAAATACGTGAGGCAAACTCTGGCAAAACTGAAGGGAGAGGGGAGCAGATGTAGCTCTAGTGGTTGAGCACCTGCTTCCCATGTACAACAAGGGTTGGGTTCAATCCCCAGTACCTTCTTTAAAAAAAAAAAAAAAACTGAAGGGAGAAATAGACATCTCTATAATAATACTTGGAGACTTCAACACCCCACTCACATCACTAGATAGAACAACTAGACAGAAAATCAACAAGAAAACAGAGAACTTGAACAACATGATAAATGAGTTAGACCTTACAGACATATACAGAACATCACACCCAAACCAGTGGGTTATACATTCTTCTCCAGTGCTCATGGATCTTTCTCCAGGATAAACCACATGTTAGGTCACAATGCAAATCTCAATAAATATAAAAAGATTGAAATTATACAAAGCACCTTCTCAGATCATAATGGGATAAAACTGTAAATCAATAGACAGGAAAGAGGTAAATTCACAAATGTGTGGAGGCTGAACAACACACTCCTAAATAATCAGTGGGTCAAAGAAGAAATTATAAATGAAATTAGTAAATACAGAGAGACAAAAAAGAGAACACAACTTACCAAAACTTAGGGGATACAGCGAAAGCAGTCCTGAGAGGGAAATTTATAGCCCCAAATGCCTATATTAAAAAGAAGAAGAAAAAGCTAAAATCAAAGATCTAATTGAACAACTGGAGAAACAAGGAAAGAATAGCTAACCACTCCCAAAGCAAGCAGAAGGAAAGAAATAATAAAGATTAGAGCAGAAATAAATGAAATTGAGAACAAAAACTCAATAGAGAAAATCAACAAAACCAAGAGCTGGTTCTTTGAGAAGATAAATAAAATTGACAAACCCTTAGCTAGACTAACAAAGAAAAAAAGAGAGAAGATACAAATAAATAAAATCAGAAATGAAAGAGGTGAAGTTACAACTGACCCAACAGAAATAAAAAGAATCATAAGAGGATATTATGAAAAACTATATGCCAACAAACTAGACAACCTAGATGAAATGGACAAATTCCTAAAAATGCACAAACAACCAGACTGATGGTAGAAGAAATATAAGAACTTAACAAGCCAATCACAACTAAAGAGATTGACTCAGTCATCAAAAATCTCCCAACGGATAAGAAGAGAGCTGAGAAGGACTACTGATGCTTAAGGTATGTAGAAGTTTTAATTAACTTTACTGTAAAAGTGTGGAAATGTGTAGAGTTGATATTAACATGTTATAGTGAGTAGCAGCTGGTTTATAAATGGGAAAGTGGCCGGAAAGGGTAGTCTAGGGATGTAAATGTCAATTGAAAGAAAGCTAGAGAATAATCTAGGGACTGAATAACACAGTGAACTCAGAGGTGGATGAGAATTGCGGTTGATGATACAGATGCAAGAGTGTCCTTCTGTGAGCTAGAGCAGATGTACGTCACTATTGCAGGGTGTTGGGAATGTGGAGAAGCATGGGAAAAATACAATTGGTGTGACCTATGGACTGTAGTTAACAGCAATACTCTAATATTCATGCATCTATGCCAAAGATGTACTGTGTCGATAATGGCAGAGTATGGAAAAAGTGTGCCAAATGTACACTGTGGACCATGGTTGGTGGTAATAGTCTGATGATATTATCTCATAATCTGTAACAAAAGTTCTACTATGGTTGGTGTGTTGTTGAAGGGGTGTTGTATGGGAAATCTACACATGTGCATGATTGTTTTGTAAGTTCACAATTTCTGTACTAAAAATATATTTTTAAAAATGGTAATAAGGTGTGTTGGGGGGGAAATAGACCAAATGAAAGATATGGATTGTAGTTAGTAGTAAGATTGTGGCGATATTCTTTCATAATTTGTAACAAATGTCTCACAACAATGCAAGGTGTTCGTGGTGGGTTGATGTATGGGACCCCTGTATGATGTTATGCATATTGGTTTTGTAAGTTCACAACTTTTACTATACACTTGTTTCTGTTTGTTCATGTATGAATGATATAGTTCAATATGAATTTTTTTTTTTAATCTCCCCATGAAGAAAACTCCAGAACCAGATGACTTAACAGGTGAATTCTACAAGGCATTTTGAGAAGAATTAACACCAATCCTGTTTAAACTTTTGAAAAAAAAAGTTGAAGAGAAGGGAAAATTACCTAACACATTTTATGAAATCAGATGAAGACATTACAAGAAAAGAAAATTACAGACCAATCTCTCTAATGAACATAGATGCAAAAATTCTAAACAAAATACTTGCAAATAGAATCCAACAGCATATTAAAAGACTTATACATCATGAGCTAGTGGGATTTATTTGTGGTATGCAAGGGGTGGTTCAATATAAGAAAGTCAAAGTAATATACCACATTAACAAATTGAAGGAAAAAAAAAAAA
>JAQZBX010058330.1:0-17767 GCA_029593785.1 Cabassous unicinctus
AAGAGTTTATTGAGAAATGAGAAAGAATGAGAGTACACACCTGAGACATGGGTGCAGGCACGCTGCAAGGTGAGATGCACAACATGGGGACCTGGGGTACGCCTCTTTAAGGCCTTTCCCCCTCCCCTCTTGCCATATTAAGGAAGGATCTCAGCTATTTGCTGTCCTGATTGGTTGGCTTTCTACCTTCACCTGTTAGCTTTCAGGGAACCAATAGGGAGGTCTTTATGTTAGGAGTTATCTGGGGCTTCTTTTGGGACCAGGAGTTTCAAATGGTACCTTGTGACCAGGGTTTTGTTGGGCTATAATGATTATGGCTTTGCTCTCAAGTAGCTGCCTACCCTCAGGGGGTTTCTGGGCAGGGTCTCATGACCCTTCCTTCATTTTCTATACTAACCTGTCTCAATTCCCTCCTCAGAGAGTTTACACCCTTATTCTTATGGGGGAGCTGAAGGACAATGGTCATTCTTCTGTAGCTGCTCCCTGCTGGTTAGGTGCAGTAGTCCCTGCCTGACAGAGTGTGAAACTCTCTGGCAATTCTACTGAGGTTGAAGGAAAGCAGGTCTGGCACTATGGTTGGAACTGGATGAAATCTCCACATAACTAATACTTTGTTCTGGAAGGCATTGATTTTGGAAGAAATAAACTTAGTTAGAATTTTGAAGATACACAGTCTTACTAAAAGGATAAAGAAGATCATAGCAAACAGCCTCAAAAAGGGGGCCAGCCATGACATGCTAGACCATGGGAGCAAGAAAGGCCAGGTGCCTCCAGAGGCTGCGTCCTCCCAGAATTGATGGACTTGATCTGGTAGGTTTTAAATGCTGTCTAGGACTGTTCTGAATACATAGAAACAGTATTCTTCCTTGAGGAACAGGCAGGTTCTTCCCTATGCTGCTGTTAGCATGTTTAGGGCTCTGTGATTTTGCAGCTCTACAGTGGCAGGGAGTTTATTTGCTGTCTGAAGGTTTCTTTGTTGTGACTAGTTTCTCCTATGCTGTTGGTTGATTCTAGGGAGAGATTCTGGTAGACCTGCTGGGCTTTGTATAAACTGCCAGCCCCAGTTCCCATGGTGGTGGTTATGCCTAAGACACCTAGGAGAACTATGAGAGGCACTGCCCTAGACATAAACTCACAAAGACAATATAGGCAACATCAAGACAAGCATATGAGCAAAATAAAGACAATATTTAAGAAAGCCATTCTTTTATCTTATAGGCATGTTCATTAATTACTTAGAAAATGAATCAAGCTTGCTAAGACTTTTAACAAGTTCAATATCCCTCTGCATATATCTAGAAGAGAGAATATATTATCATATTCATATGGTTGTAGGTACAGTACTTAATACTAATCAATAAACAAGATTCTCTTTGAGCTGCAGTCAATAGAGCTAAGCTTCAGGTTTGCAATACCATACATGTTGTGTCTCTGTGGGAGCAGGCCATAATGTCAATTGTGTTTTTTAAGTTCTACTCATATTACTCTGGTAATTTGACTGATCTAGCCCACAACTCAAATGGAAAAGTGCTATGCAGGATACTGGGGGCCTGGTTTGTATGCAGAAGAGAGTTTGATAATAATGCTATTTTATTAGTTCCCTATAAACCTAGGGAAATTACACCCAAGCTAAAAAACCTTCCTCCACAGGAGGCTGAAACTTTCTTTTTTTTTTTTTTTTGGTTTCACATTGTAAATAAACTAAAAAGCATACTGACTGTCAGGTTTTGGAACATATTATAATTGTTTAATTTTTTTTTATTATAATTTAGAAAAGATCTTTCCAGAACTTTCAAGGACTTTTTCTTTACTTACTGAAATCTGGCAATTGGATTATTAATTTCCTTCATTTTAAGACTGTTAAAAGGTTTAAATTGGGGAATCACAGGGCAAATTATAATTCTTAATTCCCCACATTTCCCTATCTTGTCACACCAATCCCTTCCCTCATAGCTCTTACAAAGAGAAGGAGGTCCTGGGTGGGGAGGTAGATGGGACTGGGTAGGTCAAGGAGCTTAAGAAACACTTTTTCTTCTCAATAGTTTCTATACTCAGATTTCTTTATGACCTTTCCATCCTGCTTAGCTTCTCTAATTTGAGCTCCAGGAATATTCATTTACATATATATGAGCACTTATTTAATTTTTAACAATTTGAATAGAGCTTTTTAAAAAAATTTTCTTTAGTTAATTTTGATATTACTATTTCATACCTGAGGTATGAAAATATACACTGAACAAGCAGACACAAATAGAGAGTTATATTACCGGATTTTGTCTAGGTTCTTGACTTATGCTGCAGAAATGAATTTCAGAGCACGTTGAGTTAGTTAGGCCAGTAATTTATTAACGTAGGGAGGGAAGAGAAATGGGAGAAAATAACAGATCACGGGTCCCCAGTAGAGAGTAAGGGGCTGAGGAGTGATAAAGAGGGCTGATTTATAGACTACAATTTCCCATTATAGATTATAAATGCCCAGGTTTTACTTGCCTGTTATTGCATGCGGGGGGACACAGTGATAGCAGGGCGCAGAAGCCAAGAGGGCCGAGAGAGAGCAGGGAGACTTGACCTTTTGTGCCTGCTTTTAAACCATTAATTATTCCGTCCCTTTGTTAATGGCATGGGAGGAGTCCCAGCTGTTTGTTGTTTTGCTTGATTACCCCACCCATCAATCCCTTGGGTGGGTCCAATGATAATGTCCCTGGAGAATATCCGGGTCTTCTCCTGGGAATCTCTGGGAATCTCATTCTAGGTGGCAGAAATCTCGCAAGGGTCTTCCAGCAGCCATCTTGGGGATATTAATGTCCATGTGGACTTCTTGCCAAGTTCCAGATCGGTCTATTGATTCCCTATCTTACTAGCTGGCTTCAGTTAGGCACTGAAACACACAACTCCCTGATGTTACTTATAATTTTCATTCTCTTACAAAATAAGTGTAACTGTAAAATAACATATTCAAAAGATCTCAGAAGGCTATTTCTGATTATTCTAATCTGTACTGTGACCATGCAGCTTTGGCCTATAACCAAATTGTTCCCAATGCTTTAAAATACAATCTACAACATTTTTCTTTACTTCAGAGTTTTGCTTATTTCCCGTTTCAAATCTGACAGACCTCAGATGAGCAACACCTATTCCAGTACATACTCACTGAGGTCATTGAAGTCTCAGGGAAAACTGGTTTCTCTTAGGACAAGCTACTTTCAGGATCCCTTATGCTCAAGGTGGGAGGCCCTCCATTCCCCAGTCCTCAGAGATAACAGGACTCCAGCATCCGCTGGACTGGAAAAGTGGACATTCAACCCCAAGGGTTGAGGATTCTATCGGGCAGTGACCTCAAAGGTTGTGGGGTCCCTCTAGGCTCCTGCCCAGAGTAGGTAAATTGGATTCCACACCTGGTTAGTCATGAGAGAAATCAGGGTTATTAACACCAGTGGAAAGACAGGAGACAGGGGTGCCTCAAATTTGCCTTCCCCCGAGCCATGGGGAACAGAAGTTGCCATGGATTCAAACAGGAGAGAGTAAAGTAGTTACCATCACAGTGGTGAGGCCAGTCCTGAAAAAACTGTAAGCAAAGGACAAGCTCAGATTAGAATTACCATCACAATAACAAACATGCAGGAGGGTAAGGGCTAGTTTTGAAATAACCATAAGCAAAGGTAAGTTCAGTTTAGAATTACCATCACAATAGCCAGTCTAAGGGCAAAGCTGGTAAGCTAGTCACAAAGTAACCATAAGCAAAGTTCAGTTCAGTTGAGATTTATCATTACTGTAGCAGGTATACACAAGGGTGAGGCTAGACTTGAAGCAGCCACAAACAAAAGTTTAATTTAGAATTATAGGTATAGCCTAAATCCAGCCATTTTCAGCAATTTCAGATATTATTCTTTTGCTGTTTCATAATATAAAGACATCAATACAATGATTTTGTCTTAACTCTTAGCTACAGTTTCTAGTAAATTTTCACTTCAAACCAAGTTGGGCACTTTTGTTTATCAACTAAGCAATTTCAAAAAACTAGTTATTAGTTAGCATTAATATTGCTAAGTTTTTCTGCTTTTCCAGCAGTTGAACTAATTTCCTTTGTGATTTCTTTTATACATCAAATCCAATTGTAAGATAGTATTGAAATTTAAAGACTCATTTTTAGGTTACCTTTCACCATTATCCAATTGCAACAGGTGAATGCCAAATCTGATTTATGAGCTCCTAGGCACAAAGAGACTGACAAAATTAAAGCAGAGATTAGAACAGAAGAATTTTGCAATTACTTAGAATTGGGAAAGAACCGACTTTAGAAGCACCTTCACACAAAGTGCCCAGTGTCCACCCACAGCAGAAACCTTGTTTGGAAACCTCCAGCTTTGCTCCTCCAGGGAAATGCCTGGGCAGCTCTTAGGCATGGAGCAGCTGACGAGATGCGAATTGGGGCTGCTCAGGGGCTGCATCTCATTAGATACCTCTTGCAAAGGAAAAGTCCTGCTGATTTTTTCGCTGGAAGGATTGGAGTATTGCATGGGGATTGGCAATGAACTAGGAGGCCATTCTCCAGGAACTTTTTAATCACGGCTGGAGGCCTTTAACAGCTTCCTCCTTGAGGGGATACCCCTTAATTGATGGCTTATGAGGTTTCCTATTCTATAGGGGAGATGTTTAGTAAATGACCTAGATCTTGATTCCCCACCCACTCCTCTTATTAGGCATAACCAAAGCTAGAGAGGTCCGGAGTGGCAAGTCAGGACCAAGTAAGTGGCTCCCATGTTAACTAAGAAAGTATCACTCTTACCTGCCACATCAAGAGTCACCTGAGGCTCCTCCTGGTTGATGGTTTGCAGTGTCCTCCAGGGAGCTACGCCTGCCTTCAGACCCCTTCCGTTCTCCCCTGGTGCAAGGCTCTGGAGGGTCCCAGCTGCAAGGCAGCATAGGATAACCGTGTTTCCCGTGGCCCACCTCTCCACACATGAAGCAAGTTCCTGCTGACATGGATCCTGAATTCGGGTGGCCCTAAAGTGACAGGGTTCCTTTAACGGTGGCAGTTAAAAGGTGAGCCTGCTCCTGGGCTCTTTGCCTGCCCCTGCTCCCCTTACCTGTTTCTCTTTGGTAGCCTGGTCTTGATTGTTGAAAACTGCCAAGGCAGTTTCTAAAAGGGAGTTCTTGGAAGTTTGGGGACCCAGGGAAAGTTTTTGCAGCTTCCTACAGATCTCCAAGGCAGACTGGCTAAGAAAGTGAGTTCCTAGGAGGATGTATTCTCTAGAGTCAGGATCTAGTAGAGAGGTTTTTTGTTTGTTTGTTTGTTTTTGTTGCTACCAGCTTTCCTTGAAATAAGACTGAGTTTCTAGTTTCTGCCTCTGTATAATTTCCCTGAGCGTATTATAATGGATTGGTTTGGTAGTAAATTTCCTCATCCCTTTGAGGAGACATGTGACAACATGGTTTCTGGCTCTCAAATCTACCTGTCCCCTCATTCTCTCTTACACAGGAGGTTTAACTGGAATTCAGGATCCCATTAAGAGGCTACTCTTGGCCGTCCTCTAATTTGTACTGTGGCCACATGGTGTGGCAGGTCCTTTGGAGACCATCAGTGGGTAGATTGTCCCAATTCCTGAGAAGACAGCCCAATGGGGAGGCTGCTGGAATGCTGAAGAAGCCTCCTCTTATCCTAGGGGAGGATAAATGTGTTCGTCAGTCTTGGTGGTGTCCCACTCCTAGATCTGACTGAATGGAAACTGCTCGCTGCCTCAGCATCCCACAGGTCGGGAGCCCTGCTCACTGTCCCGATGTCCTTGGATTAGGAGCCCTGCTCGCTGGGCGTCCCCAGGGACTCATAGGTCTTGAGAGACATCTGAGTCCTGTTCCCAGACTGAAGCTACCAAGCTGGACTTCCTCCCTAGGAAAGGGATTAGCGAGTGACCCTTCTTTCAGTCTGCTTTTCAGAAGTCTTAGAAAGTGGCCTTGAGAGAGAGCTCATTTTATGGCCACTGCCAGGGACCAAGTTATGCAGTTAAACTAGACATTAAGAAGCTAGAGACTGATTATTCTGCGGCTTGCGGGGCCCCAGAGGAAATGGTAATGGATTAACAGGAATCTCAGGGCCTCCCAGGGACTGGGGAAAGAACAAACCTCCAGGCACTACCAAGGGTGGGAGTCTGGAGGCCTCACTTATAAGACAAAAGAGGCCACAGACAGGCTCTAATTGAAAAGGTTAGACTCACCAGTCTTCCTTGGATGTCAGGGAGTGTTACTTGCTTCTACGTCTCCTGGCTTGCTTGCCAATTATGTTAGTAGAATGATCTGGGTTTCTAGGTTCTTGGCTTCATCACAAGAAAGAGTTCATAGATGTACCAGTTTAATGAGACCAGTAACAAGAGTTTATTGAGAAATGAGAAAGAATGAGAGTACATACCTGAGACATGTGTGGGCGTGCTACAGGGTGAGATGCGCACCACACTGAGTATTTAAGGAGGAAGGGAAGGGCTGTTGGAGGGATTATGGGTTATTTGTCTTTAGAGGGTCCCTGACCCCCTTGTTGTCATTAGCTGGGATATCACCCTGCCTCTGGGCTTCCAGCACCTCTCCTCACTCCCTTTGCCTATGAACAAGTACTAAGGGATGTCAATTAATAAGAGCTTAGTAACAACTGTTAGAAATGTAAATTTGGCCCATGGAATGATCTTCCTAGACCATCTCACTCAGTCACCTGAAACTATGCCCCGGGCTCTCTTCTGCTTTTCCTACATAATGAATATGGGCTCCGAGCAGTTCTATTTCTTTTCCCTTGTGTTTTAGCTATGAATATATTTTTCCTTACACATGACAAAGTCTATTTTCTATGTTTCAGGAATTTTATAACATTTCTGGTCTGCCATGTTACACTTTTTTTTTATAATGTATTTGTGACTTTTTTCTTAATGACATTTCTTTTACGTCATGTAGGTTAAGTTGTGTGGGGAGGTATAATGCCTGTGTTTATTGCAACATATTGATTCAATCTGCCACTTATTTTATTTATTTGTTATAACAAAACAATTTTCCATGATAATTATAGGATCTTTAGAAAATACATCTCACCAAATAATAATTAAAAATGCTGGCCATAATCAAACCACTCTGAGGAACCCAATGTGATTTACTTTTACCTTATAATATTGTGAATTTTTGTGCCACCCTCTCTCCTTGTTCTATCTTAATTTTCTCTTTTTACTTTCCTTTGTTTTACTTTTTCTTAGTTTTTTAAAACTGCATTTTTCTTGCTATGTTGTTAGTCACTTCTATGACTCTTCCTCAAGATAAAGTCCAGATCATTTGGTTTGTTATTCAAGTTACTCATAGAGTGGGTACTGTGAACACCCAGCCTCATTTCTCTTACTCAATAATCTTGACTCAGTAAACTTGTATCTTTTCTAAACATTTCACACATGTTATTTTTATTGCTGTATTCTCTGCCTGGAATACCCTGCAACTGTTGACCTGTCCAACTCTTTTTGATGCTTTAGTACTGGACTTACCTTTCACATACCTGGGAGACCTCCCCACTCCACCCTCAGGCTACCAGACTGGGTATGAATCCTTGTGCATATGTTCTCTTAAGTCCTGTGCACATTCTACTCGAGCACTCATCATTCTGTAGTTGATTGTTTAATTGTCTGGATTTACCACTAAATTGTAAGCTTGTTGAAGGCAAGGACTGTGTCTTCTTTATCTATATTATCAGTTCCATGCCTGGAAGATAATACATGTTGGCTGAATAAATATGTGAATAATTGAAGGATGAAAAAATGAATGAATGCAAATATGACCTGTCTTAAATTCTTCTTGGAATAAAATGTGTTATAAATAGACAGCTAATATTTTCTTTCCTTCATTTTATGTAATGTTAACTTTGTGCCAATTGTTACAGGAAACGTGCGTTCGGAAACATCAGTGCTGCTGGAATCCTGTGGCAGATGTCAATGTCCCGTGGTGCTTCTTCCCCAGGAACTGGGGCTATGAGGTCAGGGAACGCAGCAAAAATATAAGCAATGGTAAGGATTGTCCTGCTCTTGCCCCAGGGAATAACTCTTTATGACCCTGATAAATTGGATTGCAAAATAAAGGCTAAAAGTCTCTCCCCTCACCTTCTATCTCAGGGTTCACTACCCGGTTGAAGAGATTGCCATCTCCATCTCTGTTTGGAAGTGATGTTGATGATGTCCTCTTCACAGCTGACTACCAGACTTCCAATCGTTTTCATTTTAAGGTTGGTTTGGGAGTTACCATTGAATATCTCTCTGAAAATAGCAGTGCCGCACCCCCATCAGATCCTTCTCCATTAGGCATTACCTAGAGGTGCATAAGGTGGAAGGTGCCTCTGTTCCAGTCTACAGGAATCCTGGATGGGTTAGCTAGTTTTTATTTGATTGAGGACAAGTGATGGGTGATTTATACTCACAAATCAGAAAACTACAGGGTCAGGAATTAGAAACTGTTCTTCTTGGGGCATATTTGAGAGTGAACATCTTCTGTAGTTCTATAAGGAAGTGGTTATATCTTAATTTGTCCCCTCTGTTTTTCTCCTGACAGATCACTGATTCAAATAATAAACGATATGAAGTTCCAGATGAAATTCTTAAACCATTTAATAGGACTGCTGATACCTCCAATTTGAGCTATCACCTAGCGGTCTCTGAAAAACCCTTCAGCATGAAAATAATGAGGACAAGCAACAGAAGAGTCTTGTGAGCTTTTCAAAACTCTTTGGACATCTTTGAATATACAGTCCTAACAATTCCGACTTACTGTGGGTGGGCAATGAGATAAGTATTACTTGGGAAAATATTTGAACCTCAGAAAAATGACAAAGCTTTTACTGTCAATCAGTAACACTGCTAATCTGTCATGATTATAGAGCAAAGAATACTAAACATAGTAATGTGCTGTTTTGCTAAGTTATGCAAATATGCTTTTGGTTCACGTGTTTTTTAATAGGGGATTTTATTATTTTCATTTAATAGTCATGCTGGAATTCAACTTCACTAGTTTATTATTTCAAATGATCATTTCCTGGTAAATTTACCATCAAGTACCTAACAAGAAATCACAAGGTATACTGGAGAAAATATAAGTATTAATGTCAGTGAACCTGCATTCAAATCCTGGTTCTAAAAAATCACCATCCCATTGTGTGATAATCAGCAAGGTGCTTACCTCCCTCAGCCTCATTTTCCTTGTCCATACAAAAGAGGATCAGAATATCCACTGCCGAGGCTGTTGTTAGGCTTAATGAGATAATATTTACAAAGCCCCCCACAAGCTGTGGATGCACAGCAAATGTAAGGTCACATCTGCTTTCTTCCCCCAAATCATCCAACTCAAGTTCCTGGTATCCTATCACTAGTGCTATGCTCCTCTAGAATTAAAGAATTAGAGACATCCTAGAAAGATTATTATTATTATTGCCTTCAAAGTTTGCATGAAAGTTGATGATAACACTTGAAACATCTGGTCTGTGAGGTATGCATGGAAAGCGGCAGACAGTTCCCTGGCAGAGAGGGTTGTTCAGTGACTCCTCCTTCCTCCATGGTCCAGGTTGGACACGAGCATCGGGCCCCTCCTATTTGACCAGCAGTACCTGCAGCTGTCTTTCCGACTGCCCAGCAACAACGTGTATGGGCTGGGAGAGCATTTGCACCAGCAATACCGTCACAACATGAGCTGGAAGACCTGGCCCATCTTCACTCGGGACGCCACCCCCACCGAGGTAAGGTCTCCTCCTGCCAGCTTATTACTCACAATAAGGAATGCTCACCCTCCTTTCTGGAAAATAGCCTACAGAGCAAACTCTAGATCTTATTTTGCCCAGTTGTGATCTATTTGTGTTAGAGAATACTTGTTCTTGTGGTTTATGAACTCACAATTAGAAATATAGCAATTTAAAAAAATTTAACTATTATATTTATTTTGTTGCTGACTGATAAAAAAACATCTTGGGGAGATACCAGTCTGTGGATAACATTTTGAGTAGCATTGCTTTGTAGAGTATGTCTTGAAGCCTCCATTGTGCTGATTATGTTTCTCAGATCTGTGCAAGAGATGTAGGATGATGCAAGGGAGGGATGGTACCAAAGTTCTGAATTCAGTTTCCATAGGAGATGAGCAAAGTGGCTAGCAGAGTCTGATGCAATGGAGGGAACATACTAACTGAAATGAGCAAAGAGAAAAAAGCAATGGCCAACAAATTCCCTAAAAGACCGGTAAAGGACCTGACAATTCTGGAATATTAAGTATCATACTAAATTTGATTTCTACCACTGAATTTCTTGAGTTTTGTAGTCACAGATAGATTAAAAGTCTTAGGTATGCATGTGTGTATTCCATGTATGTATGTATATATGTATGTTTGTATGGGTTCATTCATTTTTTATTTGCCTGCATTCTTTCTGAGTACTGATATCATGAGTCTTTATGGTTATGATTTTAAAATTAGCCTACTTTTGCATAGAATTGTTGGTCTTTTTTGTTTTGCATTCCATGCTGATTCTCTTTTTCCTATTCTCCTTCTGTCTGGGCTTTACCATATTACATTATTTACATTATTTACATGGCCCTATACCAGGTGCAAAATTTGCAACACTATCAAACAGGAAGCTTCTGTAAAGGTTGCTGTAGAGTAGAGTAGAGTAGAGTATCATTAGCTTCTATTTTTACAGTACTTACATTTACGTACATATGTCTTTATGTCAGTGCTAATCCCAGCCCTGTGACAGGTTCAATACCTTTCTTTTACTCTAGCCTTAAGCTTTTTTATTACCTAAGTAATACATATTCACTATAGAAAAAAATAGAAAACACAGATTAAATATAAAGAAGAAATTTAAGAACACTCATAATCCCATCACCTTCTATAACATTTTGGGATATGTCATTCCAGATATTTTCCAATTAAAAAAACTTGATTAGGTATAATTCATATACCATAAAATTCATCTTTTATGTATACAATTATTTTTAGTAAATTTACTGAACTGTGCAACCATCATGATCCAGTTTTAGAACATTTTATCACACTAATAAGATCCCTCATGATCTTTTACACTTAATCCCTATTCCCATTCTAACCCCAAGCAACCACTGGATTACCTCTGTCTTTTTATGTTTGATTTTTATGGACATTTCATATAATTAGAATCATACAATATATGGTCTTTTGTATCTGGCTTCTTTTGCTTAGCATAACATTTTGAGATTTATCCATGTTGTAGCATGTATCAGTATTTAATTTCTCATTAATCCTGAATGGTATTCCATTGTATATTGTTTAAGCATTCACCAGTTGATTGTCATTTCAATACCTTTTGGGTTCAGTACAGAAACAAATACAAAAGGGAAAGGAAAAGTAGAATAGCATCACTTTTATAATGAGCAGCATGCTATTGAGAGGCAATGGACCAGGAATCAGGAAACCCAGGTTCTAATCATGACTAAGTTATCCTGCCCTGAGGATATCTGAATGTCCATCAAGTACTTGTTGTACATAGCTTTCAATTTTAGAGTGAATGAAAATATTTTTAATGCATAATACTGTTATTTCTTTTATTTATTTTTTCTTTTTATTTGCTGACAGGGCATGATTAATCTGTATGGGGCTCATACATTCTTCTTGTGCCTTGAAGACACCAGTGGCAACTCTTTTGGGGTTTTTCTGATGAACAGTAATGCCATGGGTAGGAAGCATCTTCACATTTTAGCAGGGATGTGATTTGGGATGCTGCTTTTTAAAAAATGTCATGTTGAGATCACTGTTGAAACAGAAGATACATTGGATCTACAATGCTTCTATAGAAACTGGAATCTATACCTTCAGTTTATGGTTCTGAAAGCTATTTTCATTGAAAACTGCTTCAGGGTTCTCCTTTGGTGTAATGCTTCCCTTTATATTCTGTAGATAATAGAACCTATTGATAAAGAAGCTCCAAAGATACCTATAGATTTTTTATATTTAAGACATATTTTGTTTGTAGACAACGAGGCTGTATTTTGTAGACCATTTCTCATGGCCCACATCTTCCCCACCCAGAATTCTCCTCTTCTAGATTTTGGATTAGTGGTACTCTAATAAGATTATTCTTTTTTCTTAAGGTTAACCCACTTGCAAACCCCAACAATTTGTATTTTCATATGGCCAGACTAAAATAGAACTTGTTCTTTTTTCTCTTAAAAAAATTTCAGTTCCTTATTGCTGTTTTACTCAATCAGTATTCTGATAAACTTCAGCAACTCTCTAATAAAAGGAACATGCATAACTTCCATCCCTTTCAAAATGAGGCTGAAGCTATTTGCTTTGGAAGGCTTAGCTATTCACATTCTAAGGAAGAGCATATTTTCAACCATGAGATTCTAATAATTCTCATTTTAATTCTTTCAGAGGTCACCCTTCAGCCTGCTCCAGCAATCACTTACCGCACAATTGGGGGCATTCTTGACTTTTATGTATTCCTGGGAAATACTCCAGAACAAGTAGTTCAGGAATACCTGGAGGTATGGCTTTGTATAGACAGTCATTACTCACTGCTGTTCTCTCACATACTCACTCTACATTAACAGAAGGAAAAGAAATTTTATGAATAAACCATGGATTATAAATGCTGGATTTATCACTGCCATTATTGTGCATTTATTTTTATGAGCATGTATTAGATTCCTTCTGCATGCAAAACAGGCACTGTGCAAGTTTCTGGAAATGCAAGAATAAATCAGATCCCATCCTGCTTTCAAGGAACTCACAGTCCATCCACATGTAATCATTCATTCCAGACGCTCAAGACCACAAGAGAACAGAATTTATTCATTCATTCAATAAATAAAAATTAATCTAAAAGAAACTGTTTAACAGGAACTGTGGTAGTTATTGAAAATTGCATATATATTTTTTTTTTTTCAAGCTTTTAGGATAGGAAGGACTTTAGACAATATTTAGCTAAAACTTCCTATGTTACAGTTGAGAAAACTCAGGTACAGACAGGTGAAGTGACTCATGAAGGCATATGAAATATGATTCCAAATTCCAGCAAATTTAAAGTCAAATAAGAGAAATAGTTACTCATAAGGCACAAATAAACTGTATGGGAATTTAGAAGCATGAGAGAAATCATCTTGTCAAGGAACTCTCATATTGAAAGTCAGGGACTGACTCTTTGGGACAATGTAAGGCAGGATACTATCTGGGATCTTCATAGAATTTTGGCTTGAGAAACTCGGAAAACTTTAATTTTAAACATATTCTATTATTCCTTCACTCATCCCTTTCCCATTTGTCCTGATCCCTTTATCCTTAGCACATACCACTATTGGAAATTATATTAAATATTTACTTTTATCCTCTGTATGCTCCCCACTAGAATTGAAGCTCCTGAGTATAGGAACTATGTTTATTTTGTCTACCACTACATCCCAAGTGCCTAGATCAGCCCTTTCTACAACTAAAGCATTCAGAAAATAATTATTATTGCTTATCCCCCAAGATTACACTGCATTTTCTGCAAAATTCCTTTATTTTCTGACATTACAGTTGTTTTTTGTGCCAAGGATGTGCATTTTGAAATTCCATAAATTATCAAGGAGATAAATCTTGGCTCTGACATTAGTAGGTCTGGGGACTTTACAGAAAATGAAATGGAACTAGTGTTCCAAGTTTTGTGCCAGGTGCTGAAATAGTGTTTATTCTAAATGCTAGACACATCTTTATCTACCTTTTCCAGCTTGTTGGTCGACCATTCTTGCCTTCCTACTGGAGTCTTGGGTTCCAGCTTAGTCGTAGGGATTATGGTGGCATCAAAGGATTGAAAGAGGTTGTACACCGAAATCGTGCAGCTGGGATCCCCTATGTAAGTTGGGACTTCTATCATACCTTAAGCATCATTTTCTATCTTTTATTTTTTGCACAGAATTCAGTTTGTTATGAAAAATTCTGTCTATCTAGTAGGTACGTAGGTAAGCAGGTAGATAGATGGATAGATAGATGGATAAATAGATGGATGGATGGATGGATGGATAGATAGATAGAAGAGATACATATACAATTACTATCAGGAATTTGCCGGCTAAATTACCTATCACATCATGGAAAAATCACTGTTTTGAGGATTCAGATGGATATGACTTTACCTCTTCCCAGTTCTATGCAACATTGGGCTAATTAACAACTCTGAGTCTTAGTTTCCTCCTTCAAAAATGAGAATATAAGATCTTGGCAGGCTGGTAGTGAGGAATGCATTATACCATGATGGAAAGCACATAGCATAGAAGAGGAAATCCTAGCATAGAGGAATTAGTTGTTGTTTTATAAGAGGAAACAACAACATAGGTGACATGGTTAACAAGAGCTGATGACTATAATGGACAGTAAATGACACCACTTTCTCAGAGTGACCTTGTATATTCCTTCCAGATGTAGCAGACTCTAATTTGGAAACTTTATAGTGGCAAAATATTTATAATGTCCAATATCTACCAGGAAAGCAAACAATAATTATTACTTGTATAATATTTGATAACCCTCTTAAGGAGGTACAAAATACATGGTTAATGAAGTTGTCAAAGCAATTCATTTGGGGCTAGCTGTTTGGAACTTTCGTATAAACATATATTTGTTTAGCATCTGAGGAAGATCATGAGAGTGGAAGTGAGTGTGGTCTGATCTCAGGGGTTCTTCTCTTCAGTCCTCCCTCAGAGAAGCAATGAGGGAAGAGAGTGGGATGAATTGTCCCTGTGAGAAAACAGATGATGCCTGTGTCGCTTTGGTGTTAAGGGGAAATTGAGAAAGTGTCTAATTTTAGTTTTCCCATATATGCTATCTACAAACACCCAGTTCCAAGAGGAATCAGACTAAATCTTGCCACACCTTTATTATTTTCCCAAGTGCTTTCACGTTCATTTATTGCTAGCCTGTAAATGAGGACTAGAGAAACTGAATGGTCAATGACTTTTTCAAGGTCACACAGCTAGCTAAGTGGCAGGAGAAGGATTCAAGTCTATTTCTTTTGAGTCTACACGTCGCATTGATTGCAATCTCTCTTCCTACCTCTGATGGGAAAGGTTTTTTGAGGTGCTGCTAGTTAAGAAACAAATGAGCTCTTTCCATGGATCAGAATTTTTTCTACCACATGGCTGTGAAGGACATGTGGGTCCTGAATGACTGCCCAGCATTAGAACAGACAATGCCACGTGGCATGCTTTCTGACAGACAAATAAGCTAGAGCCTTCTAAAGCACAAGCCATTTCTAGAGGGACCATGAGGAGCACTTTTGTATGTCTTTGAGATTTGTGGTCCAGAGGGAAAAAGAGCTTCCAGAGTCAAAGGGCCTATCACCAAAGCCCCAACCTGTCCCTCACTCACCCATATATGTGTTGGGAAAGGTCATTTAACTTCTTCATGTTCCAATCTTCTCACTAAGAATAGTAGCTGCTTCTCACAGGGTAGTAAGCAAATACAAAAAATAATGTATGGGTGAGAGTTTGGTTAGTTAAAGTCCTTTTACTTTATCATTTATCTTTGTTATTACCTTAGCAGTTTTATAGGACAAAAATACCATTTTCATCTCTTATGATATATCCTAGTTATAACTACATGGTTATGACATTACTAATATACTCATTCAAACAAATACCTGCTTCATGTCAAGCAGTCAAGCTCTCAAGTTAAAGAGATGAGCAAAATGTAGTCCCTACCTTCAAATTCCTCACCATACTTTATAGCATACATTTATCAGAGTGAGAAGCTAAACCTGCAGCCTGAGAGTGGTTGCATCTTTCAAAGAAGGCTGATTTACTCCTAGGATGTAGCTGAGCCCTGGAAATTCCAGAATCATTAAGAAATAGGGTTTTAGTCCTAATGATCAAGAACCAAAACTGTAATATTATCCATCAGCATAGTGATATTTCCCGGTTCTAATTTGCCAGTTTGATTTTTCAGGATGTCCAGTACTCTGACATAGACTACATGAATGGAAAGAAGGATTTCACTTACGACAGTGTGAATTTCCCTGATCTCCCAGAGTTTGCCAAGGACTTACACAACAATGGGCAGAAGTATGTCATTATTATGGTATGTTTGAACACTTATCCTATTGCTTGATGTTTTTCTTTTAAACTGCTAAAAAGCTGTATAACATAACATTTATATCATTTTTATTTATTAGAATCCGGGCATCTCCCATACTTCTGACTACAAGCCCTATGAGAATGGATGCAGAAAGAGAGTGTGGATCTTGGGGGACAATGGAACTGTCATTGGGAAGGTAATTTCTCAAGAAAATGAGAGTAAATTACAGTTACTCAGGGGAAGTTTGTACTTTAGGTATGAAGATGGGTAGAAGGTAGATGACAATATTGTCTTCATGGCTTTGAGGTTTCTTTTATTATTATTTTTTAAACCAGTAGAATATTTAAAAATTTGAAGGTTTTCTAAAACTAGACTCTGACCCTTTGATACTACAGGTAATTGAGAAGCAATATAGTGCTAGAAGAAAATTCAGTTATACTCAAAGTCCACCTATTCCTCATTTCCAGCTCTTCTCCAAAACAATAAATTCAGCTAAGATAAGGAAGCAAATAGCTCATTGGTTAATATGAAAGCTATCTCAGCTACTATCCTTTTAATTTACACAAGACTTATAGATAGAGTCCAGCCTTGATTCTAACACTAACAGTGTCAGGCAATCCCTAGATGACTGGATTATTCTGAATTTACTAAAATTGCTATTTAATCTACAAATTTCATCTGATTGCAATTCTTATTGCTCCTGGGTAATTTACTTTGCAAAACTGTCTTTTTCAGATTTATTGATATTGCCTGACCTAACTCTACCCACTTAATTCCTTTTAACTTTAATTGTTTACAATACTTAATTACATTTACTTTTTTCCTTCAATTCTAACTTCATAAAACAGTAGAGTAATTTCTTTCCTTCTCTAAACCAAGTCTTTGATTTTAGTATTTGCTTGAAGTGAATTTCTAAAATATCAGATGGACCAATATTCATATATAAGCACAAAATCAGAGGCCATTGTCATATAAAATTTATTTTGCTATTCTAATAAAAGATTATCTATACCTGTGAGTCATTTCAATAGTATTTGAATTTAGGTGCTATAATCAGGGACTTGTATGTTATGACTAGAATTTAATTAAATGGTTATGTCCATTGACTGATTAATAACTTGAATCATCAAAGATATTGGCAGAGGCAGTAGTAGTGATGGTGGGTGGCACTCATTGTTAATACATTTGTTAGAATGAAGTTTGCTGGGCCTGCTCCTGGTAGAAGGTTTCTGTGACTGCCTTTGCCACACTACCTGTTGTTTGCTAAGGTCCCAAATTACCTCTAATTATTTCTTAGTGCTCCATTACCTGAAACAAAGTACCAGGAGTTCAATCTGTTTAAAGTGAGAATTTCAAACTCCCATCTTGAGTTTTAAGAAGCCTCTGCTTCTCTCTCTCTCTCTCTCTCTCTCTCTCTCTCTCTATATATATATATATATATATATATATATATCCTGAGTATAAATTGGTCCCTAAATGGCAACTTATAAATTTGTTGGGACAGTAAGCAAGAATGTATGCACAAAAACTTGTATCTTAGTAATTCAGAATTTTCAATAATTTGGCTATGGCTATATCTATCTTTGTGCTATTTGTGGAAACTGTTTAAAGTTTGTGTTTGATAGGACTAGACAGGAAAAAAATAATAGATATTTGACCTGAGTAAGAAGCACAAACTTTTCTATTTTAAAA
>JAQZBX010058331.1:0-17762 GCA_029593785.1 Cabassous unicinctus
GGGGGGGGCAGTTAAAAATGGATAATAAAGTAAACAAATAAATAAATCTTAAAAAAAATAAATGGGATTGTGGCTGAAAAAGGGATTTAGGGATGTAAATGTCAACTGAAATTAAGCTAGAGAATAAATTAGGGACTGAATAACAGTAAACCCAGAAGTGAATGAGAATTGTGGTTAAGAGTGCAAATGCAATAATGTCCTTCCATGAACTATAATGGATGTATGTCCCTATTGCAGGGTGGTGGGAATGTGGAGACGCACGGGAAAAATGTAATTACTTTAACCTTAACTAACAGCAGCACTGTAATATCCTTGCATCAATGCCAAAGTTGTACTATGTTAATAATAGGGAGGTATGGAAAAAATATGCCAAATGTAGCTATGGACCATAGTTAGTGGTAATGGTCTGATGATATTATCTCATAACCTGGAACAAATGTTCTACAGTGGTGTGGTGTGTTGTTGAAGGGTTGTTGCATGGGAATTCTACACATGTGCGTGATTGTTTTGTAAGTTCACAACTTCTATGATAAAAATATATTTAAAAAAAAGAAAGATTAAGACCCACCCTGGGTCCTGCAATCTAATCAAAGCTCCTTAACTAAAGAGATTTAATCAAAGGTGATCTAATCAGAAGTTCCCTTAACTGAATCTAACCAAAAGTTCCCACATAAAATAGGCTTACCTGTACAGGAATGGGTTAGCTTAAGAACATAATTTTCTCGGGTCCACAAAAGACTCAAACCGGCACAATACTGCTCCCCAGTCCAGCTGTGACAGGCTGTGCTGTCACTGAGTTACTCCTGACCTTCCAAACCTGCCTAACACAGTCATAGGTATTGCATGTGAATTCTTTATCTGCCAGGGCTGTTCTCTCTATAGGTTCTAGAACCTTTATCAGCTTCAAAGGCTCACTGGCTTGGCTGCCAGGTAGAGATTTACTGAAGTCAGCTCAGTGCTCCAGGCTAAGTCCTGAAGTCCAAATGACAGACAGACAGCTGCCACCTGATCCTTTTGAAAACCTCCTAGATTTCCAAAAGTCCCCAAACCACAGACATTCCAGGTATCTGGATTTGGCAGTTTAAGGTGTTTTGGTCTCAGAGCCCCCCAGGCTATACATTTACATTGGTTTCACTGACCAAGCAAGATTCCTTAAGGTTTCAAAGGAACTTGAGAGAACATTAGCAAGTTTTTTTTTTTAAGGCCTATTTAACTATGACTTGTCACCTGAAATCATCTGTTCAGGTGGGCGGCTTCTTAATTTTCTGACATCATCCCTGACTATTCATGAGTAAGTTGTATCCTGGAATTTTGTTTAAGTATGTGTGGACAGATCAGACCTAGTATCACTACCCTCAGTGGTTTTTTAAATTAAAACAGGACTTACAGGCCTGGGGTCTGATTTAATTAAATAACTACCCCCTCACAACCAGGGCTCTAATGAAAGGATCTCTTAAATGTTGGTTGCTGCTTCTGGACTCGGCCCAAGTTCCCACATAGGTGCCATGTTGAAACAGAAGTGCGGAGGAGAAAAGCTGTGACATCTCCTCTTCTCACAGAGATGTTGCTTGCTTTGGTGAGTTCAATTCTTTAAAACCCATAGGACCAGGATTCTGATACTATGCTCTCCAAAGCCCCCACCTCTGACTACACACGCCCATACACACACACACACCTTCCAGCCACCGGGCCTGGCACATGCCCGAGTGTTTCTGTTTATTTCCACACAGACGAGGAGGCATTGCAATGGGGAAAATAAATTAGAACTAAATTAGTCTGAGATTCAGAGTCCTGGAAGCGTGACTGCCCATGACCATTACTGGTTGTTTTACGACTTCACTGCCTTGGGGGGGGGGGCCTCCCACATCAGTAGCTGGCAAGCCGGCTAATCAGTGCACAGAAGGGAAATCTAGAGAGAGATCAGAATCTGCTAAGAGAGATGTTATCTTCCCTCAAGTTGTGTCTACCTCTAAGAAAAAGAGGAAAATCACTTACAGGATAGCCTCACATTGTTAAAATATCCACTTTGCTCCTCCCTTGCTTACCCTGGAGAAATCCAAACTAGGAAACTTCTATTTAAGATGATCAACAGAGGAGAACAGATCAACTTGGGCTGCTATCAGTAGCAGGGAAGGCCAATTAACAAATTCATGAATTGTGCTGTTTACACTTCTATTACTAAGGTTAATTATGCGATCAAGTAATAACTATTGCCTTGATTAGAAGGCCCTTAGGAAATAAAAGGGGGTTTTCACTTGACAAGTATGTTTGCATTTCAGCCCTGTGTTTATAGCACAGAACTGGGCTCAGCAAACATTGTCCGTGCACATGCCTGTAACCAAAGAAGGCCTTAATTTAAATAGCCTCAAGACTCTACGTGGAAGCAAAAGCATAACTCTTAAAAGTGCTAACATTCACCTGTACATTCCTCTCTCTCCCTCTCTCTCTCTCTCTCCTTTGGATAATTTATAGTGTTAATTCTTTCCATATATTGTAAACTTGGAAGTGCCAAGTAGTTGGTCTTTTTGCATTGTTCTCTGTTGAAAAGAAACAGTAAAATTAGCTCCTTGGCCTTAAGTATATGTCCACATAAAAAAAGCCTCATCCATATCTTCAAGGGGCACTCTCTGCAGGATTGTTCCAGCTCCCTGCTAATAATGGCAGCTAATGTTTTTGAGGATTATCCCATGTAATTTGCACAAACCTATGAGTTGATACTATTATTTTCATCTCTTTCCTTTACAGGTGAGGAGACTGAGCCCAGGTGAGGAGACTAAGCCCAAGCCCACAAAAGATAGGAAAGCCAGGATTTGAACCCAGGCAGTCAGGCAACAGGCCCTGTTGGCCTGGTCTTCAGTGCACAGTGTTGGAAGAGAGAGGGTTTTTCCAACAAAATGGAGAAGTAAAACCAAGAAGCTTCATCATAACCTTTGTCATCTTCAAGTGAGGTAGCTGCAGAAATTACCTGTCTACCAACGACCACTTCTGAGTAATTGGACCAAAGTAATTAGAAAGAAATGTGGTTTCTTTGGGGGCTGCTGAAAGTGTTCTTCAGTTATGACCAGAGATCTCCCTTATGCCGATTCCACCTTTGCCTTGTCAGGAGCTCTGGGCTCTCCTACATCTGATGCTGAAAGAATGCATGTTGAGGTTGGGCTCTCCTCATGGCAACACAAATGCCTGGCTGTAAGCAAAACTTTATTGACAATGTGGATAAATTAAGAAATGGCTAATATGTATTCAGAAGAACTGAAAGCAAGGACTTGATATTTGCACGCTGATGCTCATGGTAGTATTATTCACAATTGCTAAAAGATGGACACAACCTAAGTGTCCCTCAACAGATGAATGGATAAACAAGACGTGGTATATTCATACGATGGAATATTTATTCAGCTGTAAGAAGAAATCAATTGGGGAAGCACATGACAACATGGAGGAACCTTGAGGATATTATGTTGAGTGAAATAAGCCAGACACAAAAGGACGGGTATTGTACGGTCTCACTGATATGAGCTAAATAGAATGAGTAGACTTAGGGAGTTGGGCTATGAAGTATAAGTTGGTGGGAGATGGAATGTGGGATGAGAAGGGGGAGATGATGCTGGATGTATGTAGAATGCTTAATAAGGTCAACTGTAAATACGTAGTAATGGTTGGACTTGATGGTAACACATTATAATGAATGTAACAAACACTGTTGATTTATGGATGTGATTGTGGCTGAAATGAGTAGTCTAGGGAGATTAATGTTAGTTGGAGGACAGCTGGAGGATAATATAGGGAATATATAACAATGATTTTGGTAATAGATGAGGATTGTGGTTAATAATTTAAGTACAGGAATGTTCTTCTACTAAAAGGTATTAAGAATGTGGTGATATATGGAAAAAACATAATTAATATAATTTATAGACTATAGTTAACAACATTGTAATGTTTTTGTACAAAAGCAAAGTTGGTACTATATTAATGCTAAAGGTAAAAAAAAGAATATGGGGTTTAATTTTATGAGATATGAATATGACTAAGCATTTTTTTCATTAATAAGGAGACTTTGACTGTGTCATTTAACTAATCTGTGTTCATCTGTGTATCTTTCTGAACACTGGAGGAACAATTGAATTGGTAGTTGGAATTGAATGAGTTGAAGGTGCCTGGGCAGCACTTTTTAGGAATGATGCTTCCATGATTTGTTGTCTTTTTCTGTTTTATTTTATTTTTTTAATTTGAAATAAACTTTTTTAAAAAAAGAACTTTTTGTTTGTTTGGGTTTTTTTTTATTTGTTTGTTTTGTTTTTGTCTTTAACGAGGACTCACTGCTGAATTCTCTTGACTAGTTTGGTGTACAAATTAATCCCATATCTCCTTTTTCACAAGAGTGTCTAGTGAAAAAGGAGAGACGTATGTGAAGCAGTTACGTGCTCAGGTCGTACCGACCTGATTCAAATTCAGGCCCTGCCATTTCCAGAATCTGCATTTTAGCAGGACTCCCAGGTCCTTCCTCTGAGTGGTCATTCACCTCAAATATTGAAGTTTGGGAAGTCACAGGAAAGGAAATGAATGATAACCACTGATTGTGATGATATAAATTGAGATGATCTACCATTAAAGTACTGCATCATCACTGTATTAGTCAGCCAAAGGGGTGCTAATGTGAAATACCAAAAACTGGGTTGGTCTTTATAAAGGGTATTTATTTGGGGTAGAAGTCCACAGATACCAGGCCATAAAGTGTTAAGTTTCTTCTCTCACCAAAGTCCATTGCCACGTGTTGGAGCAAGACAGCTGCCGACGTTTGCCAGGGTTCAGGCTTCTAGGGTTCCTCTCTTCCCGGGGCTGCGTTTCTCTCTCCGGGCTTAGCTCCTTTGGTTCCTTCACAAGGTCAGATGTAGACTATCAGGCGAATGGCTCACTTCTCTTCTCCTGGGGCTTTCTCTCCAATATCAAAATTGCTTCTCAAAAACTTCAACTCTGTTCTTGCCATGCCTTTTATATTTGATTCCCCACACACCAAGGGGTGGAGCTCAATGCCCTACTGACGTGGCCCAGTCAACGCCCCAATCATAACTCAATCATGCCCAGATTAACAGATCAGTTTACAAGCATGATCCAATTATATTTTTGGAATTCATAATTACATCAAACTGCCCAACTGCAGCAATCACCATTCCAGGAAGTGTTAAAAGGAGTGTTAAAAGGAGAGAAACCTTAGAAAGGAGCTGCAAGGTCCAGGTTGGAAACCCTCTCCTCTGCCTCGCTGCTCCTCATTTTCTAAATTTGCAGGGATGAAGAGAGTAATGGAGCCTTTCTAGGGAAATAGGGCAACCTTTGGGAAAACCAAAGTCAGAGACACAGCCATAAAACTCACCACTTTTGCATCAGGCAATGACGGGTGCTGGCAATTCATGCCACGTACCTAAACTAGGAAAACACTTTTTTTTTTAGCAGTCTTCTGCCAGATCATGGCTTCTAATTTAAGTGTACAGTTACTGTTCAAAAGTGATTCACAAGCCTTTAAAGAGCCACTTTCCTTTAGCAGTCTGTTTAGAATGCAGAGGTTTTGAAGATTAGTGTTGGGAGTGAGAGCATTTGACTACCTAAGTAGTCAATCTTCCAGGTACTTAGATATTTTGCAGAAAGAACTGATGTTCATTAAACTGTAAGGAAATTAGAGTTCAAGCCAAAGATACAAAGAAAGACATAATTAGTGTATAGGAACCATCCGCCACCATTAGGCTTCTCCTAGGTGAGAAGTCTTATATCTCAGAATTAGTTTCTTGCACAAAAGAAAATTATATAGCTGCTTTCTGCAGGCTGCCAATGCTGAGTTTTATCGCACTCAATTTACAATGAAATGAAGCAGAAGCCTGCAAGTCTGCATTAAAGCTTTAATTTTCCTTTTGGGTTTTACCTCCATTTTATCTTTAGAGGAACCCAGAATGGTTTGATAAATGGAGTATTTTGTCAGTCAATAAATAAAAAAGCTATTTTTACCAAGTGGACGTTGAATTGCTGTTCCATATAACAGAAGCTTCCTGGGAGATCAGAGGATGGTAGGGCACGCCATTCTTCAGCAAAATTGATTTGAAGAAGGAAACATTGCTTTCTGTCCCCCACATCCAGCTGCTCTGAAGTAATGTGGTTTATGGTGGCTTCTGACACACTCTAGTGGCTTTCTTATTACCTGGCCTGGGTTTCTGGGTAAAACTTTGGGGAAACAGACAAAGGAATTGAACCCCCAGAGGAAGATAAATCTTATTAGACATATTGTAGCACTGGCACTCCAGTCCCAAGAAGAGCTTTGTAAGTAATGAAATACCTAATTCTCCTCCTCTCACCAGTCCCCACCCCAGCTTTTAAAACTTTCTTTTCAGACAGCTGAACTAGAAATCTTGATGGAGCTGTGTTTGAATCTGTAGAACTGTCACATACCCCTTTCCACACCCCCTCCAACAATCTTTCCCCAGGTAAGGTACGTTGAAAGTTGGGGCAAACTTGGAAAAAGGTTGGGAAAATCCCACCCCTTGGACTGGAAGGCAGTAGAGCTGTAAGTTCAGATGGGCAGACTGTGTACTGCTCAGCCTGTGGGTTGCCCTGGGATCCCAATTCTCCATCTGCACAGAGGAGAGGGCCCCCTGGTTCTGTGCTGAAAGGGGAAGCTGTGGAAGTAACAGCTAGCCAAACAGACCCTTGAAAGAGGAGCAGGAGCATGGCAGCTTCCTGGGGGGGCTGAGGAAGGAACATGCAGGCTGGCTGGAGAGTTGGGGCTCAGCAGATTCACCACATCCAGGCTGCACTCCACCACCAGCCTCAAGGTCTGACTTTGTAGGAAAGAGGCTGCTGTGGCTGAACCGATTGCGAACATGGTTCAGGAAACCAATCATAACAATGACAATAATATTAGCCACCTCTCAATGAGCCAATTTTTAATATTTCAGTGAACCTGAGACATGGGTTAGTGTGGTAGTTTGATATTGTTGATGAATCCTAAAAATAGATATTGGATTATGTTTGTAAACTGGTCTGTTATTAAGGCTTTGATTGGGCCACATCAGTAGGACATTGAGCCCCCACCCCCTTGGTGGGTGGAGACTCACAGAAAAACTACACTGCAGAGAAGGGAAGTGGGAGTTTTGAGCTGGAGCCTGGGAAGTAAACACATGGGAGAGAGCAGAGCAGCTGAGCCTAGAGAGAAACAAGCCCTGGGAGAGAGATGAGACTTAACCCAGCCTACAGCTTATATTGGAAGAAGCTGGGACCATGCAGCCTTAAGAGGAAGAGGAAGGCTGAACATCGGCAGCCATCTTGCTCATCTTGTTCCAACATATGGCAACAGACTTTGGTGAGGGAAATAACTTAAGCTTTACGGCCTGTTAACTGTAAGCTTCTATCCCAAATAAATACCTTTATAAAAGCCAACAGATTTCTAGTATTTTGTGTCAGCACCCTTTTTGGCTGACTAATACAGTTAGTTTAATCCTTATTTTACCAATGAGCAGACAGGCTAATTCATGTCTGCCTTTTGCCTAAGGATGCAAACCTACCCACCCTCCATCTAGTCCTCGGGCCTCTGCTCAGGAAACAAAAGCTGCCTCTCCTCTCTGCCCAGCTCCAGAAAGTTCTAGAAGCTGAAAAATGCACAAGACACAGAAAGAATTTGGGACTTGAATTCCAAGTCACGGAGTAGAATATCCAGAAAACTGGAGGCAGTGGGAATACAGGAAAAGCAAGTAAGTGACTATTAAAAGAAAGAGGGATCCCAAGAAGGATAGAAAAGGAGCATTAGGAATAGAGGGAGGTCCATGACCATCCTGAATTCTGGGTGGTTGAAGTGAGATGCCTCATTCCCACTTTCCACCTTTTTTGAGTTAAGAACCACATGTGAACCTCATGTGTGGGGCCTGTAGCCAGGATGGACTCTGGAGGGACATGGTACAAACCATTCCAGAGTGGTCTGCAGACATGGAAATTTCTCATTCATGGACAATGGGCAGTGGGGAAGCCACTGGCAATACAACCCAGCTGGAGGCTGAGACCCTCCACCCTTCCCCCCAATTTTTCCTGCCCAGAAGATAGCTGGGGAAACTACCTAGGGATACTCACCTAAAGGAGTGGGAAAAGACCTGATGCCCAGTCTCAGCCTACAGGAATCCAAGTTCCAAAGGAGGTCACTGGTGGTGCCACATTGATCTGGGGAATAGGAAGGAGATGGAGGTGCCTAAATGGAAAAGAATGAGCACAGGGCTGTACCACATAGAGAGTTCTCTCTGTCAGTTAATGGTGGTTTGATTTTAAAACTATCTTCCACTACACACCCCTGTAAAAGTTTAGTAAAAGCACTATAAAGTATGCTTTTATTTGTTGTATAAGGTATACATTTAAAATTTAAATTTCCAGTGGTTCTTGAGATACCTGGTGCCAAGACTTTGGAATCATTTGATGAAAATTAATTGGGGTGGGGGAGGGTAGTAAAATAAAGAAATAGAAGAAACTCAAAGAAAAACCCTTTCTCCCAGCACTACAAATGAATCATTCAAAAAGCTCCCAAAGCAGCAATAGATCTGCCTTTTTTGCCTGGGAACAGAAGTGCCTAGCATGCACGGACTATTTCCTAGGCTTGGTCTGTCAATGCCTGGCCTCGTCACCAAAAATTAATATTTCCAAAAGCCCCTCCTCACATGGCAGATGAAGGTGCTCAATTTGCTGTCCTGAGGGTTTAGTCAGGCATAGTTGTAAATATTATTTACAAAATAATATTGTATAAAAGAAACATGTCCTGCTGTCCTGATGGAGGGAGGGGGCTACAGGAGTAAATGAGGAGGGGCCAGGAGAATCAGGGGTGGCCACCAACAGGGGCAAGGCCATGCAAGGGAGGGTGCCTAGGGGGACAAGAGATAAGGTCCCACCTGTGACCTCTCCCCATGGACTACCGGGGAAGAGTTTGAGAAGGAGCAGGACCCAGGAACTGACCCAGGAATCCATTGAAGAGCACTGTCATGAGCTGTGGAGATGGACCCAGAAATCCATTGATGAGCAGCATCATGAGCTGTGAAGATGGACCCAGGAATCCATTGAAGAGGACTGTCATGAGCTGTGAAGATGGAAATGGAAGAGGAGGGCCTTGGACCTACATACACCAAATGTTCTGAAGTTTCCAGGATTATCCTGATTCCCTATTCTTTTTCATAAAGATACACTGGAATTTCTCCTTTAAAGTCTTATATACGTTGTTTAAAACCCTGAATTCTATAAAATGGCATGTTGAAAAATAATAAGGGTTATGGGAAAAAGAGAGCTACGGCAATCCATAAATTCTATGGAGTGGCATAACCAGAACACTAGCAAAAACAATCACAACCCTAATAAAATACTAGCCTGGGTACATCTCTCAGCATCGCCAGCAGTGAATTTTTTGCCGCTTAAACCCCAGAGTGCTCACTCCCTTTTTCAAGGTGTGGGTCTGGAGGGCATTCACTTCTGATACAGAATGGCATCACCAGAATTTAAAACCTGGTGTAGATTTATTAATTTTTAAACTTTGGAGGAAATAGAAACAAACTTCTAGGTCTCTATAACCCTTAAATAACATCATTAAGATACAATCAGCCAAGAGTGAAATTGTGGTAACATGACTGAGTAGGAGCTCCAGGTATCAGTCCCTCTTCTAGAACAACTATTAAACAAACAGGAACTATCTGAATGGATTATTCTTAAACTCTGGAATCCAGTAGAACACTATACAGGATCCAGGGAAGAGTAGGAGGAAAAGGGTGGTAAATTATGGTAAATGCCAATAAATTGCCCTCTCTGTGCTGTGGGCAGCGGTGGGGTCTGGCCACTGGCATGACTTGCTGGTGCCAGAGAGAGACATAAAAACTCAGTTCCCCAAAATCCAGTGGGGGGCAGAGGAATGCAGACCAATCATGATCAATGCTTTTGGTTGGCAACTTTGGACGGCTAGGGGCCCAGCTCTGGGAGAGTTCATTGTTCCAACCCACCCAGACAAGGTGGTGGGGGAGATTTAAAGACAGTATGCTTCTTTGGAGCTGAAGAGGTAGTTGAAGGGCTGCATTTGCTAGGCAGGTACTGAGTCAAGAATGCAGCTTTGGGGAGCTGTGGAAGAAGCTCCTGGCACCCTTCCTGGCTCCACCCTCATCCACTGCCCAGGGCAGAGACCCTTTGTGGGTCCCTGAACTTGTTCCAGCTGGGAAAGACTCCTTTCTGGCATGCCTCCCTCCCAGAATTTGCTCTCCAGAAAAAAGCAGCTTGAAACAATGAAACAGTGTAAGAAACAATTGAGGTGGGCAGCCTGGGGCAAGGATTTACATGCTATAAGTCTTGCTGTAGGGAGTTTGGGAGAGAGAGAAGGTCCCTTCCTGGGAAGTAGGGGAGCATTCAGGCTCCTGTAAACAGGGGAACTCCTAAGGCCATTAGCAAGCACAAGCGCAAGACAATTTGCAGGCCCAGAAAAGACAGGGAGGACCTTCCTGTTAGGAGGGCTGAACGCTGAGAACACCAGCCAACACAAGGCCAATTTGCAAATATGGTGAAAGATGTTTTTGCTTAGGTTTGCTTGGTTTTATTAGCTCATGACTCTCAAAAAAATCTCTGTCTAATCACTAGCTGGATACAAGCTCAAGAAACAGACATCTCAGGGAATAAATCCCAGAGTTAACATTTAAAAATATTAAAATGTACAGTGTGCAGCAAAAGGTTACAAGACAAATAAAGAAACAGGAAATCATGGTCCATACAAAGGAAGAGGATAAAAATCCAAAAAACATCAATGAAGAAGACCAGACTATGGACATACTGGCCAAAGGCTTTTAAAAAAATGATCTTGGATATGCTGGAGAAGATGAGAGAAAATACAGAGAAAGAAATGTAGGGATATTAGGAAATCAATGAATAAACAATATGAGAATCTCAATAACAAAATAGAAATTTTAAAAAGGAATGAAACAGAACTACTCGGTTGGAGCCCTCAATAACTGAAATGAAAAATTCCTAGGAGGGTTTTAACAGCACATTGGAGCAGGCAAAAGAAAGAATCGGGGAACTTGAAGACGAGACAATTGAAATGAGTCAGGCTGAGGAACAGAAAGAAAAAATAATTATGAAAAGGGAAAATAGCTTAAGAGACATCTGGGATACCATCAAGCATACCAATGTATGCATTATGGGAGTCTCAGAAGGAGAAGAAAGTAAAAGGGGCAGAAGGAATATTCAAAGAAATAATGACAGAAAACTCCAGAAGCTTAGCAAAAGATGTGAATATGCACATCCAAGAAGCCCAGAGAACACCAAACAGGATAAACTTGAAGAAAAATACACTGATCAAACTGTTGAATGCAAAGGGTGAGGAGAGAGTTCCAAAAGCTCAAGAGAAAAGCAACATGTTATATACAAGGGAGTCCCAATTAGTTTAAGTGTTGTTTCTCATCAGAAACCATGGAGGAAAGAAGGAAGTAGAATGAAATACTTAAAGTGCTGAGAGAAAACAATTGCCAACCAAGAATTTTATATCCAGCAAGACTTTCTTTCAAAAATAAGGGAGAGATTAAGACATTCCCAGATTAAACAAAAGCTGAGGGAGTTAATTACCACTAGGCCTGTCCTAAAAGCAATGGTAAAGGTAGCTTTTCAGACTGAAAGGAAAGGACACTAGATGGTGGTTCAAAGTGGCATATAGAAATAAAGACCTGAGGTAAACGTAACCATTTGGGTAATTATAAATGCCAGTGCTATTATAGTGTATTATTTGGTATGTAACTCCACGTCTTTCTTCGTTCAGGTGCTAAAATGCAAATGCATAAGAAGTAATGATAAATCTGTGAGTTGGGACATACAATGTACAAATATATAATTTATAACAAGTACAAAAAAGGTAGGGGATGGAGGAATATAGGAACAGTGTATGCATGGTTGTTATAAATTTAGGATGTTAATTTTTAAACCTGGGGTAACCACAAGGAAAATATATGAAAAATATACCCAGAAAGAAAGGAGAAGGGACTCAATACAGTTTAATACAAAAATCAAATGAATATGAAAGTAGTCATTAATCGAAGAGCTGAGGAACAAAAAAGGTATAAGACTTACAAAGACTAAATAGCAAAACATCAAAAGAAAGTCCTGTGCCATGAGTAGTGACTTTAAAGGTAAACAGATTAAACTCTCCAGTCAAAAGGCAGAGATTGGCAGATTGGATTAAAAAAATTATGACTCAACTATATGCTGTTCACAAAATACTCAACTTAAATTCAAAGACCTAAGTAAGTTGAAAGTGAAAGGATAAAAAAATACACTATGCAAGCAGTAACTGAAAGAGAGCTGTGGTAGCTATACTAATATCAGATAAAATAGACATTATGATGATTAAGTTCATGTGTCAACTTGGCCAGGTTATGGTTTCAATTGTTTGGTCAAGCAAACACTGGTCTGATTATTACTGTGAGGATATTTTGTGGATTTAAATCATCAGTAAGGTGATTGCACCTCTGGATGATTACATTCAAAAATCAGCTAAGGAGATTGCCTTCAACAATGAGAGAAGTCTAATCCAAAGGCCTTAAAAGGAGAAGTGATGATTTCTGCAGTTAGAAAGAAGAATTTCCACCTCTACTTCAGCCAGCCAGCTTCTCTTGGAGAATTCATTGAAAATGTCATCTAAATTCCCAGCTTGTGGCTTGCCCTACAGAATTAGGACTTGCCCAACCCCCACAGTTGTGTGAGCCAATTCCTATAATTAATTTAATAATATTTACGGTATTTCAGAATTGAGACTTCTGAAAACCAAATCCAGAGTCTCATTGTGCAATTGGTTGAATTGCAGTGTAAACTGAATTCCCAACTTTGCAGTGTGTCTACTGTTAAAGTGAGGGCGTTGATGGGAAAGGAATAGAATCGTGAAAATTGGAATGGAGACATATGGGTTGATAATGATGATGGTGGGGGCATTGGAACCCTAGATTTTACTGCCAGATAAACCTGTAATGATCTGCCCTGATGAATCAGTTATCCAACCTCAAGTCTGCCCTGAGGAATCAGTTATCCAACCCTTACTTGAAGAGATTAACCCTGCTGTGCCTGATAAACCTTTAACCACCTCCCCTGAGGAAAGAGTCCTCACACTTCTGTCTGACTAGATTAATCCTGTTTCACCAGGTGAAACTGCAACGACAGGCCCTGAGGTAGTTGGCTTGTAAGACTCTTCTAATTCTTCTCAGGAACTCCTTCCACCCCCTACCCCTTTTTTCTTCCAGACCTATAACTAGACAGAAATCCCAACAGGCCCCAGGAGGTGAGGTACAAAATGTGACCCTTGAGGAGGTGTGCTACACTCTGAAAGAACTGCATGATTTTTCCAATTTATAGAGACAGAAATCAGGAAAATATGTGTGCAAATAGATATTAAGGGTGTGGGATAATGTGGAAGGAACATAAAGTTGGATCGGACTGACTTTTTTTATGTGGGCACACTATATAAAAGAGATTCTGGATTCAATGTTCTAGCTCAAGGGGTTAGAAAGTGCTCTAACAGTTTGCTTGGAGTGTTGGCTGAAGCCTGGACCAAAAGGTGGCCTGCATTGCCTGAAGTTAAGATGCCAGAACTACCCTGGTATAATGTAGATGAGGAAATCCAAGGACTTAGAAAGATTGGACTGTTAGAGTGGATTTATCATGTAAGACCTGCTCACTCACCCCAGGAATACCCAGAGGACACAACTTTCACCAGAACTGTGTGGAATAAATTTGTGAGATTAACTCCATCATCACTAAAGAGCTCTGTGTTTGCTCTTTTCAGTAGGTCAGCTGTTAGTGTAGGATTTGTTGTCACTGAACTTGGATCCTTATACACAATTGGGATGAGTAGATCCTGGGTTGGCAGAAGCCAAGTGGCAGCACTTATTTACTGAAGATGAGGTGGGTGTGGCTACCACAATGGACAGCAGTCTCAAAGCAGTAATCAGAATAGTCTGACTCACAGAGACCTTTGGTGTTAGCAAGTAGATCCTGGGATATCTAGAAGTAAAGTACATAGGCAGTCTACTAAATTCTTTTTTTATTTTTTTTTAAAGATTTCTTTTATTTATTTATTTATTGCCCCCCTTGCTGCTTGTGCTTGCTGTGTCCATTTGCTGTGAGTTTTTGTGTGTCTGCTCATCTCTCTTTGTTGCATCATCTTCCTGTGTCAGCTCACCGCACTATGCAGGCCGGCTTGCCTTCACCAGGAGGCCCCGGGAATCGAACCTGGGGCCTCCCATATGGTAAACGGGAGCCCAACCAGTTGGGCCACAGCCACTTCCCTAAATTCTTACTTGGTCTGTATAAGCAGAAGAGTTCTAGGTCAAGTGAACAAAAGTCTTAACTTGAATCACAAAAGCAGAGAGTCACAGCCCCTCAATTCCCAGGCTTGAGACAGTTACCAGGTCCAGACCCTCTGAATGAAGGGAAAGCCAGGCCCCCCTGGGGAAGGACCCTGTTACACTGCTATAAATTTATACAATTCATCTTCCTCCCAGCCTTCCCTAATGGGGACTATGGACTTTAACATGGTAACTGTGCATTGGGGAAAAGGAAATGATTAGATATTTCGGGGATTATTATCAAATATATTATTCAAAAATATAATTCAGTGGTGTTAATTACATTTACAATGTTGTGCTCCCCTCACCACCATCCATTACCAAAACTTTACAATCAACCCAAACAGAAACTCTGTACTGATTAAGCATTAACTCCCATTCCCTATCCCTACCCCAGCCCCTGATAATCTATATTCAAGTTTCTGATTCTATGAATTGGATTATTCTAATTAGTTTATATTAGTGCGATGATACAATATTTGCCCTTTTGTGTCTAGCTTAGGTCACTCAACATAATGTCTTCAAGATTCATCCATGTTTTCTCAGGATGTTCACTACCATTATCAGCATCCACTACCAAAATTTACAGTCAACCCAAATAGGAACTCTGTGCAATTTACGCATTAACTGCACATTCTTACCCTCACCCCATCCCCTGGTAACCTATATATTAGATTCTCACTCTATGGTTTACTTATTCTTGTGTCTGGCTTATTTCACTCAACATGATGTTTTCAAGGTTCATATGTTGTCGCATATAACAGAGTTTCATTCCTTTTAATTGTTAAATACTGTTTCATTATATGTATATACCACAGTTTGTTTATCTACTTATCTGTTGATGGACTCTTGGGTTGCTTCCATCTTTTGGCAATAGTGAATTACGCCGCTATGAACATTGGTGTGCAAATATCTATTCAAATCCCTGCTTTCAATTCTTTTGGATCTATACCTAGAAATGGAATTGCCAGGTCATATGATAACATAACTTTCTGAGGAACCACTGAACTGTTTTCCACAGAGGCTGCACCATTTTTACATTCCCACCAAAAGTGAATGAGTCTTCCTATTTCTCCATATCCTTCCCCAACACTTTATATTTTCCTTAAAAAAAAAAATAGTGGCCATTCTAGTGGGTGTGCAATGGTATCTCATTGTGATTTTTTAAAATTATTTTTTAAAATCATTGTGATTTTGATTTACATTTTCCTAATGGCTAATGATGTTGAGCATCTGCTTTTCGGCCATTTGTTTATCTTCTTTGAAGAAATGCATATTCAAGTCTTTTGCACATATATATATATTAATTATATATATACATATATATCTATATATATTTTAGGGTAGGCAAGGGAGTAAAGAGTTTATTAAGAAATAAGAAAGTGAGAAAAGTACATGGTCCGAGGCATGGCCCGTGGGCCTGATGCAGGGTGAGCTGTGCCTATATATTTAATATATTTTTATTACAGAAGTTGTGAACTTACAAAACAATCATGCACGTGTGTAGAATTCCCATACAACAACCCTTCATCAACACACCACACCGTTGTTGAACATTTGTTAGAGATTATGAGATAATATATCATCAGGACTAGTACCACTTACTATAGTCTATAGTGCACATTTGGTATATTTTTCCATACCCCTATTATTAACACAGTACAACTTTGGCATTGATGCAAGGATATTGCAATATTGCTGTTACGTATAGTTCAGAGGTTACAATAATTGTATTTTTCCTATGCTTCTCCACATTCCCACCACCCTGCAATAGTGACATACATCCATTCTAGTTCACGAAGGGACATTCTTGCATTTGTACTCTTAACCACAATTCTCATCCACCTCTGAGTTCAGTGTGTTATTCAGTCCCTAGATTATTCTCTAGCTTTCTTTCAATTGACATTTACATCCCTAGACGACCCTGTTCAACCACAATTCCATTTATAAACCAACTGCTACTCACTATAATGTGTTACCAGCAACTCTATGTTTCCACACTTTTACAGTCAAGTTATTAAAACTTCTACACACATTAATCATCAGTACTCCTTCATAGCCCTCCTCTTATTTCCTAATAACCTATACTCTATGTATTAGTCAAGGTTCTCTCGGGAAACAGAATCAACAGGAGATATCTGTCAATAATATGAAATTTTAAAAGAGTCTCTCACGCGACTGTGGGATGCACAAGTCCAGGTTCCGCAGGCAGGCTGCAAACCAGGGGCTCCGATGAAAGGTCCTTGATGAGTTTCTGGGAGAAGTTGCCTGTCCAAAGACGAGCTGGGAAATTCTCTCTTAATGTTGAAATCACTTCCCCTTTTAAGGCATTCAACTGATTGGATAAAAGCGTCACCCATTGATGATGCAATCTCCCTGATTGATGCAGATGTAATCAGCCATCCACGCAGTAAACTCACTGGTGATCAAAGTCCATAAATGCTCTTGTATTACAATTAGCCTAGTGCTTGCTGGACCAAACACCTGGAAACAATTACCTGGCCGAGTTGACACATTAACCTAACCATCACACTCTAGGTCAGGGGTTCTTAACAAGGGGCCCATGAGCTTGAATATAAATTCAAAAAAACATTATTCTTGTGGGGACTTGTTGATGCAGGTGTGATATATTTATTAAATAATACACAGTACAGTGTGGACTTAGTAAGGGGTCCGTGGTTTTCACCTGATTGGCAAACAGATCCATGGAACAAAAACGGTTTTGACTCCATGTGTTTAATCTTCATATTTAGTTCATATTAGTGAGATCATGCAATATTTGTCCTTTTGTGTCTGGCTTATTTCACTTAGCATAGAGTCCTCAAGATTCAAGCATGTTATCATATGTGTCCCAATTTCATTTCTTCTTACTGCAGCATAGTATTCCATCTTATGTATATACCACATTTTGATTATTGGTTGATGGACACTTTTGTTGTTTCCATCTTTGGGCAATTGTGAACATCAGTGGGCAGATGTCTGTTCATGTCATAGTTTTCAGTTCTTTTAGATGTATTCCTAGTAGACGAATTGCTGCATCATATGGTAGTTCTATATTTTGCTTCCTGAAGAACCGCCAAACTGTCTTCCACAGAGGCTGCACCATTTTACAAGCCCACCAACGGTGAAGGAGTGTTCCAATTTCTCCACATCCTCTCTAGCAATTATTGTTTTCTGTTTTTTAAAATAATGGCCATTCTATGCAGTGTGAGATGATATCTCATTGTTTTGATTTGCATTTCCCTAATAGCTAGTGATATGGAACATTTTTTTCATGTGCTTTTTGGCCATTTGTATTTTCTCTTTGGAAAAATGTTTATTTAAGTCTTTAGCCCATTTTTAAATTTGATTGCTTGCTCTTTTATTGTTGAGTTGTATGATCTCTTTATA
>JAQZBX010058332.1:0-17762 GCA_029593785.1 Cabassous unicinctus
AGGGAGGTGGAGGAGGGGAGGGGAGGTAGAGGAGGGGAAGGGAGAAGAGATGAGGAGGGGAGAGGAGGAGGGGAGGGGAAGGAGAAAGAAGAGGAAAGGGAAGGTGGGTAGGAGAAATCCATATCCTTAAGAGCAGGAATCACATCTCACTTCTGTATTCTCAAAGCCTAGCACAGTTTCGCAAAAATGCTGATGGTCAAAAATACTTTACCTTTTACTCAACTTTCTAAGGTCAAGAGGTATTTACAGAGAATTCTGTTATAAGCATAGGACTGAATTAAACACACTAGGGAATACAAAAGAAGTCAATCTTGTACTGTAGGACATCCCCATGAATTTGGGTGGTAGGATTCAAACTTGCATTTGAATTCAAAGCTGTATGTTCCTGTGCATGAGTGACAAGTGTGGTTTCCTCATATATGACAGTGTCCTCTTCTGCCAAGCCTTGATTGCACGTTCCCTCAGCCAACCATGCAATTCTTCATCGCTCCTTGGAGAGTTTAGGTTCTTTTCTTCTTCCTTCCCCACAGGCATTTCTCTTCCTTTACTTTTTGGATCTCTTGCTGTTGCTCCAGAGTATACGTAGGTACCTGCCCTTACTTCATTCAGTGACTTTCTTCTCTCTGGTTGTTCAGAAACCTGGGCCTCATCCTTGACATCCCCCTCCCTTAGTCCTAGAGAATAGCCCTGTAATTTATAGATTGACTCCATTTTGCTCCATCGCCTCCACCACCACCACCACCACCACCACCACCACGGTCACTGCCTCTGGCATGTCTCACCTGGACTTCTACTCTAGCTCTTAACTGATTTCTTTTTTTTTTTCTCATTTTTCTTTCCCTTCCTTTATTTTCTTTATTTTTAGAGAATTTGTAGATTACATAAATATAAATGCTACATTGAAAATATAGGGGATTTCCACTCACCTCATCCCATCCCCTCCCACACTTTTCCCCATTAAAAACATCTTTCATTAGTGTGGTACATTTGTTACATTTGATGAACACATATTGAAGCATTGCTACTAAACAATGTCTATACTTTACATTATGGTTTACCCTTTGCATCACAAATTTTTAGCTTTTGATAAAATGTAAAATGGCTTGTACCCATCATTGCAATAAAATGCAGAATAATTCCAATGTCCCCCAAATGCCCCATGTTATACCTATTCTTCCCTTGCCCTTCCCTCAGAACCTCTGGTGACCACTGTCTTTATTTATTTATTTATTTTTTTAATTGTGGGTAAAAATCAAATTTTTCACAATACATACAAATATTTGTAAAATGATATATAAATACATATGCATATATGTGCATTTGTTTACATAAATGTTATTATATATATATATATGTATGTATTTTTAAAGGTGCTAAGATTACCTAAATATTACTCAGATTAACTGATTTCTTAGCAGCACCCTTGCCTAGTCTGTTCCCCAAAGAGTAGTTGGAATAATTTTGTAAAATGCGAATCCGATCACTTAACTCCTCTGCTAAGGGACCTCAGTGGCATCCCATTACAATTAGGAAACAAAACAAAACAGAAACAGACTCATTACTGTAGTTTATAAGACTTTGCATGATGTGGGCACTGCATAGGTGCATTTTACAAATGTGGCCAAGAAGATATAGTCTCTGACAAAGAGTACAATTGCCTGTAAGTGGCAACATCTTCTGACTTCAAAGCTACCACTCTTCTTGTCTAAATAATCATAACCACAATCTTTATTAACATTTATTTGGTACATACTATATAATAAGCTCCTGACACATATTAACTTCTTTAATCCTCACAACAGTTCTGTGAACTAGGTACCATTATTATCCTAGTTTTAAGATGAGGAAACTGAAGCACAGTATGTTTAAGCAGTTTCCCCAATGTCACACAGCTCAAAAAATGACATAACCGGGATCAGAACCCAGTCAGTCTGGTTCCAGATCCCTTTCCCTTTACCACTCTTGGGTCATGCAATGACCAATGGAATTGACAAAAAGAAAGAAAGAATCTGTCACCTGCTTCTCCACTCTCCTAGGTTTTTTCTGGCTACATGTCAGACAATTCACAATGTCTCTAAGTTTAAGTTAGCATTGTTCTCTCCTCCTCAAGAGGTAACTGAACATAACAGCAACAACAATAAAAATTAGGCATCAACTGTTGAAAATTGATAATGTCTCCCCAGGGCTGAGATGGTCTTCTTCCAAAGAGGTAATTACAAGAACCCGGAGAGGATGGAAGGCATTTTGCAGAAAGTGGAGCCTGAGCAATCCTAACGGAAATGTCAAAAGGATAATGTGTTTTGCAAATGTTTATTGCAAACAGACAAAAGTAGGTTCAATTACTCATCACAGCCCACACATTTCTCTCTATGTTGCCTGGAAAACACTCAGGTGTTTTCTTTTCCCCCCCAAAAAAATGTTTTCCAGGATGGCATAGGAGTATTTTTAGCTTTGGAATTTTTATTGTGAATTTCTATGGCCTATTTAAAAAAAAAATGCCAATATAGCCTTGAAATATGAAAAAGGATGACAAAAGCCGGTGAACATGATGAATTCACTGGACTTCATATATCATCTGTCCTTTGCCCACTCCCCCTCCAATCCCTGAGCTTTCTGAGCACCTCATCTGTGATTCTGGGCACTTTGAAACCAGAATCCATATTCGGCTCATGTCCCTTCATGGTAAAATAAAAATAATAAGCATCTTTTTCTGCTGTTGCCCCTGTGGGAGAGGTTTTTTTTTTTTTTTTTTTAACTCTACCCCTATTGTACTACCCCCAGCCAGGCCTTCTGGAGTAGAAACAAAAGTCCTGGGCTTTGGAGTTGAACCGAGTTTTAAATCTTAATAATGGTGTGACTTGGTGCGAGTTTCTTATCCTCCTCGAGCCTCATAATCTTCTAGTATCCAGCGGGAATAATGAGTCCTGCATTGCAGAACAGTTATGATGATTAAATGAGGTGTGTTTGAGTGCCTAGTATCTAGTAAATTCTCAACTATAATGGCTTGAATTTGTATTGTGTACCAGGCACTTTATTTTCATTATTCCATTTGATTTAACTGTATAAAGTAGGAATCATTACCCCCTTTTACAGATAAAGAAACTGAGGCTCAGAGGGATGAAATAACCTGCTTAACTTGCCTAAGGTCGCTCTGTTAATAGGTTGTGATGCCAGGGTTCAGTCCTGACGTGTCTGACTTACACACTGAACTATTAACCACTACTCTGCTATTGCTACTCCAAGTGTGGTCCTGGGCCAGCAGCACTGGCTTCTGTTTCTTGTTAGAAACAGAATCTCAGGCCCACCCCAAACATAATGTACCAGAATCTGCATTTTAACAAGATCCCCAGAGAAACTGATTGTACTTGAAAGTTTGAAAAATACTGCTCTAGACTACCTTCCACAGTTGTTCAGCAAATAATTTCCTTCTCTTCATTCCCCTAGCTTCTCTTTTGTGTGCTATTGAAATAGGCTTGTACTGGGTCTTTCTGTCTCTATTATATCCTCCTTCCAGTCCATTTACTACTCTGCTCAGCTTCCTTCCTTAATAACCCAAGACAAATTTTGTCCCTTGCACATGATAGGGAAACTAGGATAAAGTAGAAAGGTGACGGGTTTGAACTCTATTGCTGTCATTTCAAAATTTTGCTTTGCCACTCAGCAGGTGTATGAAGCGAGGGCAAGTCACTTGTCCGTTCCGAGCCCCAGCATTTTCATCTCTTCCTGCTATGGGTAGTCTCATAGAAGCTGTCATCATCATCTTTTACCTGGCCTACTGAAAATGGCCTCCAAAGTGGACTTTCCACCTCCCCACATAATCCCGATCTGCTCTCCTCACTGTAAACTTAATGGTCTCTTCAAAAAGCAAATCTGGTCATGTCATTTCCCTGATTAAAAACCCCCAATGTTCTTAGGATAAAGTCTGAATTCCTGAACATGGCTTACTGTTACTTGCACCATCTGCTCCTACCTACTTCTCCCATCTCATCTGTTGCCACTCCCACTCCCAATTTCTAATCTATTCTCCAGCCACAGTAACCTCCCTTCACATTCTCAAGTTAGCAGTCACCTCTTTCAGGATTCTTCCCTGAACCACAAGGTCTCATCCCAAAGTCCTATGTCTTAAGTGTGCCTCCATTGTGCTTTTCTTTACCATAATATTAATGATGCTTTTTATGAATTGCATATTGATTTGCTATATCCTCCAATAGATTACACATGCAGTGAGGGTAAAGCCATGACCATCTTCATGCTGTTTGCATCCCAGACCTAGCACAATCAACCCTCAATACATATTTGCTGGATAGATAAAAGAAATTGGGAGATGACCCAGTTTTCAGGGAAGCATTGTTCATTCTCTTTTAGAAACATTTACTCCCAAAACCCCACTACTGCTTCACAGATTAGGTGCCAGTTGCAGAGCAAGTACAGAAATGACCCAAAATATTCTTTCTGAAATTTCTTTGTTCTTTCCCACCTGATGAAGTCTTCTATATACTACCTCATTGAACAAATCTGAAGTATTTACTTCTAATTGCTTCAAGTAAAGCCTGTGTGATCTAATCATTAATCAGATGTTTGCATTTAAGAAAGAAAAATGGCTAATTAACAGAATCCAGGCCCGCCAATATTAAGGATTAGAGTATCTGTATGGGCACTGTGGTGATGGAAGCCATACAGTAAGGTTGGGAGAGTCTTTGGGGCTTAAATGGCTTTACCACCCCCCAGCAATGCTGAAACACCAAATCAAAACTGGACAGGGAGGAGGCATTCTAACTGAGGAGGAATGAGCTGGCGCTTGATACATAGATCTTGGGAACCTGTCCCTCTGAGAGATTGCCAGTGGTAAGAAATGCTGAAAGTTTAATTGTTAGAAATACAGAATGAAAGCTCACAAGCCATTTGTCAAATTTTGGCAAAAGAATTACAGAAGTGGTTAAAGTTTAGAAAAATAGAAAATTTTATTCACATGTAATGGGTCAATTTGGTCTCACATATACAATGTGATCAATAAATTCTCATTTGTGGGTCTCCTACATAAAGAAAATGTGGAATTTTATTGAAGAGCTTAAAAGAAAACCTGAATAAATGGAGAGTATAATACCCTATTCATGGGTAGGGAAACTCAGTGTTATAAAGATGCCACTTCTCCCCAAGTTAATTTATAGATTCTTAGTCATTCCTATCAAAATTCCAGTATGGTTTCTCAGGGAAATTGACAAGCTGAACATAAAATTCATCAGGATGAGTAAAAGGGCCAAGACTAGCCAAAGACTTTGGAAAGAGGAGAAGGGAACACAAGGGAGCTGTCTTGCTCTAGTAGATAACAAGATTTATTCTAAAGCTATACATAATTTTAGGAAATAGTTTTTATGTTGGTGTTAGCGAGTTTTACAAAGCGATAATTCAGAGAATCGGTTTTTGGCAAATTTGCCTAGAGTAACTTTACCCTAAGGTATTAATGTGAATGAAAATTGAAGAGGAAGCTCAGGCTTTGCTGTGAGCAGAAGCCCAGGGCAAGGGAAAGAGCCAGAGCCCTGGAGTCAGATGCACCAGCATTGAGCCCCAGCTCTGCCCTCACTAGCTGTGAGATCACTCGTTAGTTGCTGACCCTCTCCGAGTCTTAATTTCTTAAACTGTAAAATCCAATTAATGAAACCCAATCAGAAAAAAATCATTATTGGGCTATATTTGACTACTTTAGAAATACGTTGATTCACAATAAGAAATGGCCTTCTGTAAACTAGGGGCAGCAAACTCAAATGTCTGCAGGTGCCAGGCAGATAATGCCCTGGTTTCAGCAGCACTGTGGAGGGCCATGGAGGAGGGTGGGGTGGGGGGTGGGGGCGGTGGCAAACTGGGAGTAAGTGCAAAATAGGGCTGCAGCCTGAATCAGCCCACAGACACCTGCTTTGCAATTTCAGTTTAGGAGTGAAGAACCTGGCAGGGGAGACAAAAGAATCCAGAGACGAGCTCTCATTCTAGTTCTGCCTCCACAGAGCGATGGTGTGACCCCAGGCAAGTTATTTCACTCTCTGGGCCTCATTTTTCATCCTTTAAAATGGGAAGATTGGACTCTCAAAGTGATTCTAGCTTTAAGATTATAAAATGCCTATGTTTCTAATTTGTAGGTGCACTTGCCAGCCTCACTTTTAGAACTGGAAGATCTAGGTTCAAACCCCAGCTCTACCAGTTACTAACATGCTGCCTTGAGAATGTCCCAGGACTTCTCTGTGCCTTGGTTTCCAGCCCTAAAATTATGAATGGAGGAAGAACAGTTGTTGCTTTCTTCACAGATTTGGGGTGACAAGTGCGATAACTCACTATTAAAATTTTTGTAAACTGAGTAACAATGAGAAGGAATGTGGATAGACTATCCACCATGTCACAGATACCTGATACTTGTATTATTTGAAAATCTAACAATATTAGGATATAGGTGCTGCTATCCTTGTTTTACAGGTGAGAAAATTGAGGTGTCCAAACCTTCAATAGCTTGTCTGAGAAATCACAAAGTTTCTGAACAGTGGACCCAGGGACTAAAATCTTTTCCCCCTGGACGCCAGTATTCATGCACTTTTTTCTTTACCCACTGCTGCTTCAGATGAACCAGCCAAGTCCAATGCTAGGAACCTAGTTGTTCTCCTCAGGTCAGGGGTCATGTTGCAAGAGATCAGCTGAGGTCGAAAGGAGCAGGCACATTTCCAACTAACAGGGAGGGCTTAGATTTCCAGAAATGAGGCAGCTGGCCATATTTGTAGAGAAGGACAGCTGTGTTAAATGCCATGTTGGGGGTGGGTAGCCTGAGACCTATGGTTCCTGGACATGGATGGGCAGGAGAAGGTCAGAGCCCCAGGTGAACTCCATCCTGACTGAGGCAGAGTACAGCTGCTGAAAGGGCTCACCTCTCCTTCTCTTTATGAAACCAACATGCAGTTCAAGCCCTGAGGGACACAGGTCAACAACTTCACGAATTACCCTTTTGCTTGTAATCCAGTTGTGGTGGTAAAATATTATGTTGCCTAGGGCTGGTCTATCCCTGATTCTTAGTTGTTTAAAGTATGAAGTTTCCTTTTTGGAATGAAGAAAGAGAAGGAAGGTTGATTGAATGCCTACCAATTATCAGGCATGGTGCCACACAATATACAGTGATGATATTATTTAACACTTACAAGAACTATATACATTCTATTCAGTTACTTCAGTTTATCAGATGTTTAAAAGGTGGCTCAAAGAGAATAAAGAAACTTACCAGAGGCATCACATTTAGTAAGCGAAAGAGCAAGGAACAGAACCCAAAGCCTACACTCTTTCCACAACACCGACCTGCCCATTGGTGCGACGCTGATGACAAATATGCCTGTAAAACCAAATAGAGTTTCATTTATTAATGGTCTGCTATGGAAGAAGCCTGCCAGCCCAGCCAATAGAAAGCTCATTTGTTTTGTAAACAGAGAATAATTCATTCATTTGTTAATGCTCTGGCCCAGCTAAACCTGAGCCAATTCTGCCTTTAATCTGTTATATAGTATGAAAGCAAGGATGTCCCTGTACCCTATGCCTTTCAATTTTTCATTGGGGACATGCAGAAACGATGCTTTCTTTGTCTCAACATCAAAACACAGCTTATGTCCTGACAGGCATATGTATTTGTTGAAAAATATAAATATGTACAGACAATCAAAGCCCTCAGGTTGCCCAATTGTCCCATTTTCCAAGAAAATGAAAGAGCAGATAACTTAAAGCGCATAAAAATATACTCCCCATTTGGAAGTAAGAAATTGACTGTGTTTACCAGAAATTATATGAGCGAAGAACTCAGGATTCTATTTGATTGTGGGTTTGAATCTGCGCCTGGGCTCTGAGATTCTTCCTTTGTGAGCGATTGCTACTGCTGAGGGAATTGGCAGTGTGACCAGGCCGAGGCAAGGGATAAAATGATTAGGTCCAAGACTTCATCGCGCAGCTTCTTCCTCTGAGATTTAGAACCCATCTCTCTTTCAGTCTCTTAATATTTCCTGAACACCGTGAATTTCTCCAGGGGGCTTTCTGGCCAGAACTGATCGCATTCAATTCTCCCGGGAGGAAATAGGCAGGTTTGTGTTATTAATTTATTTATTTAGTAAAGAACAAGGAATGGAAAGGAGAGTCCCCTTATCTTTATTGTGGTGGTTGTGGGAAGCTGGAAAACACAAGAGTCACTGGCCCTCAGCCCGAATCTTTTCTTCATCCCTCCAGCCCTTGATAATCTTCTCTGACCCTGCCTGTGTAATCTTCTCCACCCTTTTCCTCCCATGCTTTTCTCTCCCCTCTTCTTCCTTTCCTTCTCATTTTCTCTTTTTTCTCTTCCTTCCTCTCCCTGATCTTTTGCAACAGACTTTAAGCCTCTGATTTGGTCAGTTTTCTCTTGTTAAAAGTCACCAAGTCTTGGGAGCAGGTATAGTTCAGTGGCTTGAGCACCTGTCTCCCATGTACAAGGTCCCGGATTCAATTCCTGGTACCTCCTAAAAAAAAAAAAAAAAGCCACCGAGTCTCACTGCAAGTGTCTCCTGTAAAAGCAGATTTCTTGCAAGGACTGGAACCAGAGAACAGTCAGGACTGAAGGCAGCCGAGTGGAAGCATCACCCTCACTTCACCTCTGGCTCAAGAGCCCCCTTGTCTCCTCTTCCTGACACACAGTCTCTCAGCCCACCTGCTCCCTTGGAGACCTTGGCCTTGCCTTGGACCTTTATGGCTGATCTGGCTCTTCTTTGTGGCCCTGACTCCTCCCCTTTCTCTCTGCATCCTTTCAGTTTCAGCTCCTGCTCCTAACTGCATCATTCCCTTCATAGCTCCTAGTTCAGACCCCCAGCAAGGTATCTGATTGTCCCAGTTCCCCTCGCTGGGGTTCTCTCTCCTTTCCACCTCTCTTCCTCCCTTCCTCTCCCTGTGTCCCTCCCACTAGATCGCCTCCCAGGCAGCTGGTCTGGATGCCAGTTGGATGCCAGAGAATCAGGTGTTTATCGTTTTCCAATCAGTCTGACGGATAAGCTCAGGGAGTATATCAGCCAGCCACTATGGTCACCCCTTAAGTAACAGGTTGAGTGGGGCAGTTTCCCTTAGGAGGAGCTGTGGGTGTGATTAGCAGGATGATCAAAATGTTAAAGGTGGTCCTACAGTCCTGAGACTTTGACACCAGTGAATGAAGGGATTTTGTGTGGCTAGAGCTGCCTCACTGGTGATGAAATTGGATATTTTATTGAGCCCCAGTGTCATGCTGGGCACTGTGGATCTACAGCCTACAAGATTCTCAGAGGCAAGTCAAAGGATCACGGCAGCTTATAGAATATTTGGCTATAAGACATTTTAGAAATCTAGTTCAATCTTCTCCTTTTTTTTTAACCCAGATCAAGAAATGGAAGCCCAGAGATTTTAACAGACTTGCTTAGGGGCACATAGATACGGGTAAGGCTTTCATTTCAATTGTTAGTTAATAAATATATAATAGATGCTAGGCATTGAGCTAGGCCCTTTCATTTTCACTATTCCATTTAACCCTTATTACAACCATGTGAGGTAGGCCAGGTTTATTGCAGCCAAAACCTGAATTTCAGAAAAGCTCATTGATTTGCCCACAGTCACACAGGTAGGTAGAAGAGAAATGATGTTAGTTGCAGAAGCAGTTAGAAATTATAAGTATGGCATCAAAATATCTTTAAGGAAAGCATCCAAAGCTCACCAATGTGATATTTTCCAGCTCCTCAGGAAGACAGACATTTAGTGGATAGAAGTAGAGCAGCAGATGGACAATTTTGAAAGACAGGGTAAAAAAGGAATGTGATAGAAGGAAACGGGAGAGGGGGTGAGCATCTTCGACATGATCAATACTAAAGACATTTCAGTGGAGGACTTGACTATCCTGGAAATAAATCCATTTTATAGGTGAATAGGATGATTTAGCAACAAAAGAGAGAGAGAAAGAATCATATAGGGCCTTCAGTGTAGGTATGGTGAGAACTTCTCATGCATTGATGGGGCATTCTGTCCTTATTTTCCTTAATCTGAAATCTCACTGCTTGACCAAAGAGCTATTTGAAATATCGTACAGATTGATTTTTCCCCCAGGCTAGGTTTGCAATGTTTCTTGAAATAAGAGCATTCAGACCAAAATGAGTACTGAGTTACTGGCTTCTGTGAAATCGGAAGGCTCTCCTGGTCAACTGAGCAGAACACAGAGGGAGGATAATGAGTCTTTGATTATGCACTTTGAGTCCTCTTCTTGGTCTTGGATTTCTTCATCTCTCTTCTCTCCTCCACTTTTCACTCCTTCTCTCCCTCCCTTTCCCTGTTCTACTTTTCTCCCTTTTCTATTTATGCCAACTTCCACCCGCCTCCCTGTATTTTTATAAGATAATCTATAGACTAGGGATCATAACTCAAATTGCTACATGGGTCAACAGGTCACCAAAATAATGATGTCATGCTATAGGGAGTGGAAGAGGCTGGGAACAACAGGAAAGTACATGTCTCAGCTAAAGTGGACATTTGCTACTCAGCTCCACCTTATCATTGCCATGCTTGTCTGTGGACCCAGTGTTGTCAAGTCTTCCTAGTTTTCAAATGAACCTGAAAATCTAGATTGCCCTTTTGCAAATTCTGATTTTTAATGTTATCAATTAATGCAATTCTTTTACAAATTATTGCAGGCTGGAAAAAATTTGCAGGCCACTATCTTATGACCACTTGTTTACAGTAGGAAACAGATTTAAAATTCTGGCTTCATGGCTTTCTAGCTGTGTGACTCTGAGCATGTCTCTTAATCTCTCTCAGCCTTAGTTTCAGCCGGCCTGCCCTCACAAGGAGGCGCCGGAAAGGAGGCGCCGGGAAGCGAACCCGGGGCCTCTCATGTGGTAAACGGGGGTTCTATCCACTGAGCCACACCCGCTTCCCTCATTGACTTTTGAGTAGTGTATTAGATGGCATATCAAATGCCTCGCTGGACTGACTTGCACAGGGTAGATATACTATAAATAGCAATTCTGTCCCTCCCCTTCTTTTCATCCCACACGGTGACCATGATGTTTTAATCATGTATACATCTGATTCCAGAAAGGAATATTCAGTCTATAACAAGACCAATGGCTTATGCAACATCAGCCTTAGTTTCTCTTGCAAATGATCAAATCACAAGAGCTCACAGTATATTCTCACTCTGCTTTGTTGAAAGCTATTTCCCCAAAATGCATTTTACGTGGGCAATGAGTTCTCTATTCATGCACAATTTCACTTGAAAAGATTTGCCCTTTTCATCGTACGCATGGCTTGAATCGGCCGGCTTGCGTGAAAATATTTCCATTCATTAGCATGCCAAATGATGTCACTGGCCTGGAACTCAGGTGAGTATTGCCAAAGAGTCATAGAATCCTAGCACTCTAAGTGTCCTCAGAGGAGGCCATCTAGTCCAACCTTCCAGACAATGATCCTTTAAACTCAGCTTAAATATCGCTGTCCCATGGTGGGAGCTCTCTATTCTGGGAGGCTACCTGGCCACTCTAGTTATTTGAAATGTCTTCCTTGTATCAAATTTAAATATGAATTTCAATAACTTCTACCCATTGGTTCAGTACAACCCTCAGCAATACTGAGAATAAGTTTAGTCGCTGCATTCCATGATAACCCTTTAAATAATCATGATAGCAAGAACCTACATACACATACTAGGATTGTACTACATGTTTTATATACATTTATTTAATACTTACAAAAATTGTGCAAGGTGGGTAATAATAACCTTCTCCTTTTAAGAATTAGGAAACGAGGCATAGAGCAATGAAGTGACATGCCCAAGTTCTCACAGCTCATAAGTAGGAAAGCCAAGCATGAAGCCCAGGCAGTCTGGCCTCAGGGTCAGTGTGCTTAAGGACTGCCTTCTCCTCCATTCATGATGGAGGAAGGTGTCAGGATCTAGTGTGAGGGACCAAGGACTTTGATGCCACCTAGAGCCAGATTTACATGCTGACTCTGCTACTTCCTCACTTAGCAAGCTTAGGCAAACTACTCAAAATCTCAGACCCTTAAATGAGGGTTATGCCAGTCCTCAGGGGTCTCATGAGGAAAAGCTCTGTAAATTATCTAGAGCAGTGCCTGGCAAATAGTAGACATGCAAAAGATTTTTGTTGAGCAAATGACATTTATCAGGGTCCTTCACCTTCCTTCCACGGTAGCCTTTCCAAAAGCCCCTCTTCACACTTATTGCTCACCCTTCTGTGGATACTCTCTATTTTTCAAGTTCCCTTTCAGCATGAGGGATACTTCAGTACTCAGTATTGTCTTGCCTGGTTCAGAGTACAATAGTATTCTCATGAGTGATGGAATTCTAATTTCCATCACTGCAGCCCAACACTCTGTCGTTACACTTCTCTCTCAAGTGTTTATAATGTTCCCAGTATGCCATTGGGAACTGAGGATAAATAAATAAGACAAAAGCTTTGCCCTTAGGTAGAGCACGATGTGTGGTGCAAAAGAGTTATGGAAAGGGTAAAAAGAGGACATGATGGAGGGAGGACACCACAACTAAGGGTTTAACAAGTGCAGAAAACATTTTTGTGTAACTAAGGGAAGAATATGTATGGCTGAGAATCTTGGAAGAGACCGAACAGCAGAAACCAAACCTTAAAACCATTAGATAAACTCATTGGAGAAATGCTCTTAAAATGGGTCATTAGGGAATCTTAGACACAACAACAAAAAAAGCATAAAATATAAAGAATAAGTTGATAAAGTATACTATTTTGAAATTTAAAATCAATAAATAACCAACACACACACACACAGAAACACACAAAAACAAGTGTCTAACAAAAGATGTTGTTTATGAGATCACCCTCAGACTTGAAGATACTTTACCATATACAGCAAAGAAGTAGCCGGAATATTCAGAGAAATACCAAATAACTAAGCAAAAGGCAAAAACATATAGAAAAATGAGTATAAGCAGTTCACATAGGAGAAATTTTAAATGCTTAATAAATATATTCCCAAACTTAGTAATCTGGGGAATTCACATTAAAATAATAATGAAAAGCATCAATTCTCATCCATCAAACTAGCAAACATATAAAGATGTGACAAGATCAAGTGTTGATGAAGAACTAAAGAGAGGAGAACCATTACATATTGATAACACACCTGCAAAGAGCAATTTGGCTTGCTGAGGGCATGCATTCCTATTCTGCAGATATAGATATAGAGAGTGTATTAGTCAGCCAAAGGGGTGCTAATGTGAAATACCAGAGATTCGTTGGTCTCTATAAAGGGTATTTATTTGGGGTAGAAGTCCACAGATACCAGGCCATAAAGCATTAAGTTTCTTCTCTCACCAAAGTCCAATGCCACATGTTGGAGCAAAACAGCTGCTGACATTTGCCAGGGTTCAGGCTTCTTGGGTTCCTCTCTTCCCGGGGCCACATCTCTATCCGGGCTTAGCTCCTCTGGTTCCCCAACAAGGTCAGGAGAAAGGGAGCTACTTTATCTGGCTGGTGGGTGAAGCCGGGAATACAAATCAAAGTTACCCTGACTTTCTTCCCTTGAAAGTCCTGAGAATAATCCAAGTCCCAGCTCGTTGAAAAGAAAAGAATGCAACAATCCAAATTATTTCTGATTATAGGCTTACAAACTGCACAGAAATGAGTAGTATATATTCTTTCCTAAAAATGAAATATTAAGCAAAAGAAGAATCCAACTTTGTGTATTCAAATTCATTTCATTAAAATTTTAACAAACATTGATGAGCTCCTACCAGGCACTATGCTTAGGTAGAAGGGACTCACAGATAAATAACTCCCTTGGAAATAAAGCACCAAAACTGGATTTTACTGGATACATTCCCTTACCTCCAAATTGCTCCCTCACATCCACTTTTGTTAGTATTACCCACAAAACCCCAGAGAAATAGGTATTACTATCAGCACTCTACGAATGGACGCATTGAGATCGAGTAGATTGCCCAAGGTCATTGCTAATTCACAAACAGCAATGTTGTTCTCAGACTTTTTTTCTGACATGAGATTCACTTTGCTAAAGTAGATGTTGAATATTTTGAGAAGAGAGATTAATGCTCTTGAAAACAGTACAGTATTCTATAAAAATAAAAAACTTTCCAACCTTTGCTTTTGTCCTTGAAACTGTGAGAAATAAAATTGTAGGTGGAACTAATAGTCTTCAGATGGGAGGTCTGCCTACCATTTAGCTCTCATTCCCTCTGGGCAGGAACCATGTCATCGGCCATAGTTTGCTCTGTGCTGAGGACAAGGATACTCAAATGGAGAGTGCCCTCAAAGCACACCTGCACCTGCCAGTGACGAATCATCATTTGGGACATCTGGGAGCACCTAATAGACTCCTTCATTCAGTGGACACACACACCTCATGTGGAAAACCCACGGAACAAGAAGCTGAGGTGCAGAAGGCATAGGAATCCAGACACCCAAATGTCACAGTTCCCTTTGTTTTCAGCTTCCTTTGTGACTTTAGCCGGAATAATTTTTCTTGTCCTCAAATCTCATGTACTTAAAATGGTGCCAGTACTTCGCGTACCAATACAGTGAATATATATAGAAGAGGATAAACTGGATAACAATGTAATTGTTGAGCATTTTCAAATGATCTCTTTTGATCCTCAAGGCAGGTCTGTGAGATAGAAAGGGGAATCTTAAAATCCCCATTTTGCAGAGGAGACTGGGAAAGGTTACCTACGGAACGCTCTAGTCAGTGGTTCTCTGATCACAAGAGGTAATTTTAGACCAAAAGCATACACTCGAGCTTTGCCACACTTTCTGCCAATTATCCGTCAAGGAGTGACAACCACCTCCAAAGTTGTCCAGTGGTTTGGCCTGGGGCTCAGTCAGTCATGGCCCAGCCAAATATGCCTGCGGCCCTGCTCAAGCACTTCCTCAAGCAGCAAAACCTGGACAGTACTCAGGTGTAGTCACTGGGAGACTCAGTCAAGGCAACCCTTATTGATAAAGTCTGGAGAGGCTTTTTACTCACAACAGCCTGGGAAAAATTAAGGAACCATTGTGAGTACATGAATCCAAGATGTGGGATGAGTTGTTTCTATGTCACCAGTCTCTGATGTAGGCACCAACAAGCACACACAGGTTCACGTATACAGTGGTACCTAACACAAGAGCCTGCCTACAGCACACTTCAGGTACTGGCTCTCAGCAGTTGGTATCAGGGCCCTCTTGCCAAACAGGCATGATCTCCTTGCTTCCACACCTTCACACTTGTGGTTCTTTCAGGCCCAAATAGGATCTTGGATCGTCCTGGCTTCCTACCCCTCTTTTAGGGTCTAAACCTTACCCCTCCTTCAGATTTCAGCCTTCATATCATTCCCACAGATTCAGTTGTTTCTCCACACATACCCGGAGAACCCTGTCCTCCTCCTTTTGTGATGTGTATCACAACACATGGGTAACTGTCGTTATCTGTGCTTGAAGGAGGCGCAACAGGCCTAGGGAGAACCCAAGAAGTTCTCAAGCACATAGGTCCAAATTTATTTTTTTATGTAAAATTAAGTTCCTGCCTAGTAGCTCCCTCAGGGTAGTCCTACAGGCCTCCTCTCCTAGGGCCATATCAGGCAGATATTTCCTTGATCATGTCATTATTATAAGGAGAATGGTTTGGGGCTTAACACTTTGCAAGAGTTGATTGGCGCCTTCCCATCTTGCTGCCACCGGCCAGGGCTAGAGTGGCATGTCTGGTTTTTCCCTATCCCTTATCCTTTTGATTCCACATTTTGATAGAGAACCATTTTTCCTAGATTCACTGTGAGCCACTGACTACTTGTTTCTAAATCACCCTGAGATCTATTTTTTATGTTTTTATTTTGCGTTCTACCAACCTGCCTCTTCTAGGCCTCAGTTTCCCTGTTTGTAAATTAAGAGAGTTGGAGAAGATAAATCTCCAAGATCCTTCCCAGATTAATGTTGTGAGTCTGTGAAATGTCACCTGAGTAGGATGAGCCCACAAAAATAGCCCCCTATTTTGAGTGCTGTCTTATTTTCTTAAGGTGATCGTAATAAAGTACCACAAAGTAGGTTGCTTCAAACAATAGAAATTCACTGTCTCACAGTTCTGGAGGCTAGAAGTTCAAAATCAAGGTGTCAGCAGGACCCTGCTCCCTCTGAAACCTGTAGGAGAGAATCCTTCCTTGCCTATTCTAGCTTCTGATGTTTGTTGGCAATCCTTGACATTCGTGGCTTGTAAATACACCACTCCTATCTGCCTCCAACTTCACGTGGCCTTCTCCCCTGTGTCTGTCTCACCATGTGTCCAATGCTCGTCTTCTTATCAGGAGACTAGTCATATTGGATTAGAGCCCATCTTAACATTAATCATATCTTCAAAGACCTGATTTCCAAATAAGTCACATGCATGAGACAGGGTTAGGACTTGAGCGTGTCTTTTTGGGGAGTCACAATTCAACCCAAAACAAGTAGTTATTGTTTAAGTGTCATGGAAAGCAGCTGAAATGAATACTATTTACTGTATGCTGAAAGAGTCCATTGTCCTCCTTTCTAATTTTGCCCTTCTAACCTGCTCCAGGTGGTTGAACCTCCAGCCCCTTGGGCCTCATAGAGGATTAATGCTCCTGTGGAGAAGTGATACAGATTACTTGATAAAGGCCATAACAGGGCAAAGTTAGTGGTGATTAGAATCTATTTGCCTACACCTCATCTTATTACAGATTATATTTGTATATTAACTTCATAATTCTCTGAGTACCAAGTAGTTCACCTGAGGTCCTGGGTCTCTTCAGTCCTTATTAGCCCTGTCTAGCTGAGCCCATGCCAGACTGAATCATTGCCACATCATTTCTCACTTGGCAGTGGAAGCGAGAGTAATTCATTCTGGGAACCGTGTCTCTGTTGCCTTAAACTATTGCATGCCATGCAGATTTGCTCAGACCTAGGCTTGCCAAGCCCCAGAAGTAGTCTGCTTCTACCCCTTCCCCAACTCTATCTGAGAAATGGGTGCACATTATTCAGTAAATGGCCCCAGCTGGGGAATTGACATCTCTTTCTCATGAAACAGAATTCATAGGTGGACAGTCAGTGAGGCAGTGTGGTATAGTAGTGTAGACATTCTTGGGACAGGCCGGCTATGTTTTAAGCTAGTAGTTGATTTTAAAAGAGTTACCTAAGCATTCTAAGTCTCAGTTTACTTATCTATAAAATGGGAATAATAACAGTCAGTGCCTATCTTATCAGATCTTTGTGATGATAAAATGAAATCTCTAAAGTGCATAGCATATAAGAAGCATTCAATGCATGTTAGTTTTTATTATTGTTAATGTAGCCATTTGGCAGTTTGATGTAATTATGAATTACAAAAATATATGTTGGATTATGCTTGTAAACTGGTATGCTAATGTGGGCATGATTAAGTAATGATTAGGGCATTAACTGGGCCACGTCAGCAGGGTGTTGAGCCCCACCCCTTGGTGGGTGGGGGAATCAAATATAAAGGGCATGGCAAGAACAGAGTTGAAGCAGTTTTGATGTTAGAGTTTTAATATTGGAGAGAAGGCCCCAGGGTAGAGACGAGCCATTCACCTGAGAGTTCACAGCTGGCCTTGTGGAGAGAAGCAAAGCCTAGAGATCCTAATAGTCTATAGCTGACCTTGCTCTAACATGTGGCAATAGACTTTGGTGAGGGAAGAAACTTATGCTTTATGGCCTGGTAACTGTGGACTTCTACCCCAAATAGATACCCTTTAT
>JAQZBX010058333.1:0-17765 GCA_029593785.1 Cabassous unicinctus
TAAAGTGATGTGTTAAGTACCAACTAAAACAAAGAAATTTTTTTTCCCATTGAGTTTAGCCCTTTTAATTTAACTTTGCCTGGTAAGAAACAGTCACCCTCTTAAATGTTAAGTTTTCTGAAATACTTTGTATTTCCTACACAGAGTCTTGCTAAGCTGCAGGAGCGATTTCTTTTGGACCAGAACATTGGCAAATCTGAGCCAGACTTGAGATCCAGTCCTGTAAATTCTCATTTGTCTCTCTCCAGACAGACTCTTGATGCTGGGTCACAAACGAGCATTTCCGGAGATGTAAGTTATATATGTGGAATATGGTTGGCCTCACTACTGTCCTTGATGAGCCTTAATTACAATGTGGATGGTAAACTGGAACAGGAGCTAGATATGTGGGTGGATTTTGGCTGTGTTTCGTAAGTAAGATTGGTTTTAAAAATCATAGCCCTATCTTTTCTCTGTGGGTGCCAAGTATATCAGGATCTGTCCATGTGAATAGCTTTGTTTAAACTTTCTCATACTGTATTTATTCAGTGACATGTTGAAGGGCTAGAGACACATAAGAATTTAACTTTTTCCTATCGAGTTTAGAGTTCTTTCAAGTAAACTTTAAGACTAATGGGTATCATAAGTATATGCATTTTTAAACTGACAAGACAACTTGTATCCCTGAATCATAAGTTGATTACATTAGAATGTTTGATTTGTTATTTATACCTGACAGTGTAAAATATAAAATCTGAGGTGGCTTAGATATTAGTAACTATTTTGTCTTATCCCTTTTGGGATGTCATTAGTAGGTACTTATTTTTCAAGAAGTTCCCAGTTATTTTTGTATTCTCTTTTGCTTCTTTAAAGTATGTGCCATGAAAATAAAAAATAGAGATCAACAGTAGGGCTCAGCTCTTGGAAAAATTAATTCTTGAAGTTACTTAGTTTATATTTTGTGTAGTTGAATGCTAAATGATGGAAATTTTGGCTCATAGAAGCAAAGAAATTAGTTCCAGTTCATAATTTTTATTGACCCTTCACAAACTCTTAGATACAGGAAACATTTACCTGATATTTTTTATCTTGATTATGTGTGGAGAAAGTGGTGTTAAAAACGTAGTCTGAAAAAATGGACAAGTTTGAATTAAAAAGAAATGTGTTTCCCCTACAGAGTCTGTAAAGTTAGTGGCTTTTTAAAATGGTGTTCCCAATTTTAGTACTATCTTCTTCAGCTTTTCAATTACTTGTACTTCCTAGGAACAAAAGCAGTTTTTTCATTCATTAGCAGAGTTAATTGCCTTTTTTCCTTTTGTTTTTTACTAGATTGGAGTGAGAAGTAGATCAAATTTAGCTGAAAAGGTCAGGCTAAGCCTACAGTATGAAGAAGCCAAAAGAAGGTAATGACAGGGGAGCTGTTTAGTTCAATGGTCGGTGGGCTCAGTGTTTTCCTTTCCAGCATTAATCTTTACTCCTCTAGTGACATCTGCTGGGCACTTGCACACGAGGTTGGGGTAAGTGTAGGTACCAAGATTGCCATCTAGGTTTTAGAATGTTAGAATGTTCTCTGCTCTACCTCTTCCCTCTCCTCTCCCCACCCAAAGCTGAATGCTGAAGAACAGAGAGAAATAATGTAAAGTTGTGTTGGAATGAAATTGTCCCCTTCTCTCCTGGAAAACAAAAAGATGTTTTGAACTTGTGTTATGTTTGAGCACAATTAAAAGTGAGAAGATTACTTTCTCAGATAGGAACATGATACAATGGCTTAGGTATAGGACCTAATAGCTGTTAAGGTGCCCTAAGGTAAATATCTGAAAGCACCTTCCTTTGCTTTGAAGTGAAGACTAATTGCTAATGTCTTTGAAAGTGCTGAAGTGACTCTTTACTTATTTCAGGGAGAAGGAAGAAAGAGACTTATTTCTCTCCTTTACCTTATAAACTCAATTTTTAACTCCTGTGCTATCTTTTTCTTACCTTGTGACGGCTTGGGTAAGAGACTTCATTGTCCTTATCTAGTAGTTCGACTCAAGTTGTTTCATAATATAGAACACCTAATTTTGAGGAAGAGGGTTGTTCTGATATACTTGATTTCATTATTTTCCTTTAAAGAGGTTAAAAATGCTGTTTATTATTTAGGAAGACATTAGGAAAAGCTGTATTATCACCCTGAAGGAGACAGGGAATTTATCACATTTCTCCTCCTAAGCATGAACAGCTCAGCAGAGAACCTACTAAAGTATCATGATTTCCTACCACAGGGTAGAGAATTTGAATATAGAGAGCACAGAACTCAGAATTTGAAGTATACCCATTATTATTGTTGATGGTGATTAAATTTTAGAAGTAATTGCTCTGAGTTCTTAGAGGTTATCTGACTTTAACAAAGTAATAATTTGGTCAGCCCAAGTACAATATTTGCCTCTATGTAGCATTATTTGGTTCTCTGATTTACTGAAAGAAACCCAAGTTTTGCTCCACTAATTATTAGCCATGTGAGCTTAAGCAAGTCACTTAGTCTTTCTGAATAATAGTTTACTTAACAAATTTAATGCCTCTTGAGTTTTCTAAGGTAGATTATAAATTTCTTGAGTTAAGGAAAATTGTCATATACTTTATTTGTCCCCTCCTCAGTGCCCAAACCTAGTGCCTTGTCCTCAGTAAGGACTGAGGGTTGATTTGTTGCTTTGTGCCCTGGTGATATGAAATCTTTCTAGTAGCCACTATTTGTATCCTTTGCATTATAAGCATTCTAAGAACCCTTTAGCAGCCAGAACTCCTGGGTTCTACTCTGAACAGGGCCCAGGATTTGTCTGTTTTTCTGAAGGATAATTGCCATAATTCAGTTAATGTTGGAGAGCCAGGACTCATGCCCATGGGTTCTTTTTGGCTTTACTAGCCATGGATCTGCTTGAGCTTTTGCTTTACTTTGGCTGCTGACAGTTAATTCCATCTGGAGCTTACACAGCATTTCTCTCCTAGGTATTCCTGGAATTTTTTTTTTATATTGTCCTCCCCAGATTTGGCACACCCATTTCAAAATAAAATCCAAGACCTGCCTAATACCTGATCACATAAGTAATAGGTCCCTTTGTTTCCTTTCTTATGTTGTTGCTCCCAGTTCAGTTTGTTAATTAAGTTGCATCAGAACGTAAGGCAATGTTGCTTTCCCATTTGGTTGCATTGCTATTATATTACCATTTGGGGTTTTATTTTAAAGTTATTAGTGATGCTGAAGATAAGATAAATCTCAAGGGTTTGTGCATATGTTGAAAATGCTTTTTCCTCCTCAATTCTGAATAAGTAAAGAGGCGGGTTGTGTTTCCCTGAAACCTGTTTTCTCCTCCAGCCTTTGTTTTACATGCTTAATGAAGCTAATAATATCATGCTTATTTAGCATTTTGATGATTAATTTTCCAGTATGTTGAGACAGTTGTTTATGGTTTTATGGTTAAAGCTGAAGAATAGCTGATGTTACATCTATCATAAGTGCAGACGGTGGGTGAAAATCAGAATTGCGTTATGTATGCAGTGCCAACTTAAGATGGCAATTTTATTTTTAAATAAAACAAGGAACTTTTGGCACAAGAATGTAGAGCTCCTTCCATCTTTATTCCTGATTATGGTTTTGTTCACCTTTTTCCTTTCCTTGTATAATTTCCCTTGTATAATTTTGACCATCACAAAGGAAAACAAAATCCCCCCTTTTCTATGTGGTTTTCCTATTCTGGTGTGTGCTGCAATGTATCCCAGGTAATCAACCAACTTTTTTTTTTATAGGAACATGATTTCTTATGCCAACATCAGTTGTGTTCATAGATTACCCTGATGTTGTGCTTCTGGTCAAACAGTGTGTGCTTTTACGTTTTGAAAAATAATGATTGTCCTCATGGGGCCACAAGAAGTTATTTGATTCAAGTGGTAAAGAAATTCATTTCAAACTGAACATCACATTAACTTCACCACTCTGTATAAAGCTCTAGACAGTGAAATCTGGGGTCAGGCACAACTATGAAAGCAGCTAAGGCTGCCTTTGGTGCTTTTTCTTCTCCTCGCATCCCTGGGCCCCTCATTCTCAGCAGTACCCGTTGTCACTCCCTCCTGTGCAGCCAAATAACTGCATGCAGATGGAAACCAGGTGGAATGCAATAAAGGGTAAAGTGCCAGCACAGTAAGTGCACAGTAAGTGGTGTGTATGCCAGCGAAGGCCCTGGTAGGAAAGAGATTTCACAATGCACAGTTTAAGGGGAATGTGGGTGGGTGGGAGCCAGGCCCTGCCCCCTTTTCCTTGATGAGGGTGGCTCCTTGATGGATTGGCTTTGCTTTCAGACTGATTGGCCAAGCCACTTCCTTCTTTTCTCCCCTCTTCCTTCCCTGACTAGCTAATACCCTAGTCACTGCCTAGCCTATTCAGGGGATTAATATTTTAGTAGGGGACAGTGTATGTACCCACAAGAACAAAATCTGTAATAATGGCATTTCAGGTGTCATTTACCTCAGTTTTGTGTAAACGGAGATGCTCCAGGTGTCCCTCATGTCACACAGCTGGCCCATCCATGGCACCCAGAGCTCTGCTTTTTAAGCATTTGTATACCTTGACCTTCACCCTTTTGCCAGCTAGGAGGTGTGCTTACTCACATGTTAAAGGTGAGGAGAAATGAAATGGATGACAACTAACTGTAACTAATCAGGCCCAGCAGAAAGTGCAGTCACAGAGGTTCGAGTGTGGGGCTGTTGCTCTCACTCGGGCATCATGGCAGGTACTCACACCCCTTTCTGGTAGGTGACAGCCAGGAAAAGCTGAACAGCATTCAACCCCCAAACTTAGTTTGGCTTTTGTTTCCCCTTTCTTGGAAGTTCTAAATGTGTACATCCCTCTCTTATCCTTTTATTTTAGTATGGCAAACTTAAAAATTGAACTGTCAAAATTGGACAGTGAGGCCTGGCCTGGGGCCCTTGATGTCGAGAAAGAGAAGCTGATGCTGATTAATGAAAAAGAAGAGCTTTTGAAAGAGCTTCAGTTTGTCACTCCCCAGAAACGCACTCAAGATGAGTTGGAACGCCTGGAAGCTGAGCGGCAGCGGCTAGAGGAGGAGCTGCTGTCTGTGAGGAGTGCCCCGAGCCAAGCTCTGGCCGAGAGGTTTGTTTCCCTTCCTAGGCAGGACATGCTAAACTTGTTGGGTGTGTCTTAGCTGGGCCTAGATACCACTTCCCTGGTCAGTCTTCTTTGGAAATCTCGATTTCTTTGGAAATCTCAGTTGCGTCTGTTATTAGTGGATAGAGAAAGAGCCCAAGAGGACTTTCTTTCTGTGCAGCAGTAAAGCACACCCTCTTAATGGCCTTTAGTATCAGTTCTCCTGTGTTTGTTAGGAAAATGCCCATGACATGTTCAGTAACTAAGGAATGTTGACATAAAACCAGGAATGCAGTATGTCGACTGAGTCTGATAACAATAGTTATCAACTATTGCACTCTGATAAGAAAGATTATCTAGAATCTTATGGAGACTGAAGCTTCCTATTCTGAGTTTTATTACTCACAAGAACGCAAAACTTTGTTACTTTCTGTTTCACGAGGAAAAGACAACTTGCTCCCTTTCCTATCTTAACAGGTCACAAAATGTTCACTTGGATTTTGTCTGTCAGCTGAAAGCCTCCTTTGAAGCAGTTGAAATATAAAGGAGGATGCTCTAAGGAATTTTCTGGACTTTTTGTGGGAAGGTGTAAATTTAATCTAAAAAATCCAGTTCTGTAAACAGAGCAGCTGGGATATTCAGTAGCGGAGCCTCTGTGTGTCAGTTTGATGTGGTCAGGCCTTGCTGGCTGATATGACACCTAGCTTAGCTGCAGACCCTGTAGCCCTTTAGAACCATTGCAGATCCATCCTTTAAGCCTGCAAGTAAGGAACACGGCCTTTCTCAGAAAGAGAAAGAGAGGGTAGAAAAATCCATGTTGGTATGCTTTCAAGTAACCTGGAAGTAAGTTTAAAACAGCCAGCCATAATTCCATTGTTGTTTTTTTCTTTCTTTTTTTAAAATTCTTGGCTCCCTGCCTTCTAATTCCCTGTCCTCTATAAATGTCTAAAGTTGCATGTCTACATAATTTCAAAACAGGGGAGGAGGGAGGAGGAAAATAACTCTGACATTCCTGGTTAAGTATTATCATGTGGACTTGCCCACCCTGAGCTTAAGCATTTTGACAGAGTTGGCTTTTATGAGTTACAACAGTGATCAAGAGAATGTATAGTAGAAGCGGATGTGGCTCAAGCGATTGGGCTCCCGTCTACCATATGGGAGGTCCCGGGTTTGTTTCCTGGGGCCTCCTGGTGAAAGCAAGCTGGCCTGCATGGAGAGCTGGTGCAACAAAAAGAGACAGAGTAAAGACAATGAGAGATACAACAAACCAGGGAGCTGAGGTGGCTCAGGTGATTGAGTGCCTCTCCCACATCAGAGGTCCCAGGATTGGTTTCTAGTGCCTCCTAAAGAGAAGACGAGAGCACACAGCAAATGGACACAGAGAGCAGACAGTGAGTGCAAAAGCAACAAGGGGACAGAGGAGAAATAAATAAATAAAATAAATCTTAAAAAAAGAATGTATAACTACAGCCTCGGTGCTTTAGGGAACATGAAAAAGTATTGAAAGGAAAAGTCTCTACAGATTACACTCTTTTGTTCTCTTAAGTAATTCTCCTCATGCCTCCATTTCCCTTTCTTTTTCTTCCCTTCTTATTCTGACCTCTTTGTCTATCGGTGCCGATCGAAAGGTCAACCTAAAGGTGGGTGTGCACAAGGATGACCATGTAATGCTCCATCTGACAAAGATGAAAAAGAAGAAAAAGTAAGGGTGAAAAGACAAGGCAGAACTAAATGGCTTTTCCTGAACTAAATTTAATTAATTTTTTTCTGAATTACTATCAATGTTGTGAGTTTCTACATTGGTATATCCTATGTTTCTAGGGTAAAAGTTTGATAATCATCAGTAAACATGGTGAAATGGGTAGCCTTTGTGTGGCCCATATACAAATAAATGTAGATATTTTGGGTATTGTGTAGTGCTTAATAAATGTTACATAATCATATCCATTCAATGGGCTATTTGAGTCCACCTTGGGCTCTTCTACTTTTGAAGCATGTGAATCTAGGTAGGGCCTATAAATAACCTTTAGATTTGTTCTGTGTGAGAGAAAGCATACTTGTTTTGATCAGCTTTTACAGGCATGGTGTCTTGCTTGTCTCTTTTATTAGGACTAGAGCCTCAGAACAAATGTCTAAAAAATGTAGTTTATTCCTAACTGCCTAGACTTTTATACTTTTGTTTGCACATATATAATAACTGCCCAGCAGAAACATTAGGCTTGAATTCATCAGGAAGAGGATTTTATATAGTTCTCTATTTAGTCAGATCCACTCATGGGTTCGTGTCATGTGGAGGACAAGCAGTGTGGATAGTGTATCTAATTTATGCTGCCTGCGTGGCCCTGCCCTCACGATAGGATGCTAGCAGCAAGGGAAGTGTACATATCTTATATTTGGAACATGTTGACTTTCTGAGTCAAGTCATTTAGCATTCAAAAAAATGAATATTAATTTCTTTGCCAATGTCCGTGGCCAAAGTCAATCCTCATAATTGTGTTACAGTGAAAGGGATCTCAAACTTTCTTGCGAGATCAACATAAAGTTTTCTCACTGCTAACCTTGGGAGCTTAAAATGGCTCAGTATTTTACATGTCTAAAAGACCTGAGCCAATTGCCAAAATGAGCCCTTTGTTTTCCTAGTAGGCAAGGCATAGGATGGCCATGGGTTTTGTTGTTGTTATTGTTGTTATTTGTTAATGATTTTGCTTTATTCTCCCATACCCTGTCACCTTTCCTCATTCTTCACTCTTTGTTGTTTCTTCCTCTTATATGTATATATTTTTGCTTTACTTGTTTCTATTGTTGAACTGAAAACAGGGTACCTTAAAGGCAGAATGCCTCAGCAAGCAGCTTATTTCCTCAGTGTTAAAGCAGGTGGTGGCAGCACATACTTCTAGAAACAGGATCCACCGTGTAAAACTAAGTTTCATCATGTAATAAATTGTGCTCCACCAACACCAAATCCCTCAATTTCTTCTTGGCACCCACATGGCTATCAAAGAAGTCATGTTCTGTGTTCCCCCAAATTTTCTTCTGTTTTCCATTTATATTGTGGGCTTCTCATTATTTCAGGGGTAGCCTCAGGCAAGATTCTGAGCCATTACTGAATTTTTGTCTCACATGAATTTTCAGCTGCTGTGTGAGATCACATAGTCCCCCAGCTCTGTTCTGCTAGCGCTGCACTGTCTCTAACTCTACCCCATAGCAGTGGCTGAGCTTGCCACCCAGTGGTAGTAGAGCACACTGGACGAAGAGATGCTTATTGTGAAAAATTGTCAGACCAAAGAGAAATTGAAAAATTGCTCCTGAATTCAAAATGAAAAAAAAAAAAAAAAAGTCATACATATATTTTTCATATTACTGCCACACAGTTATTTTGAAATTCCTTAAACTCTGTGCTTTTCTGTTCTATAGTTGATATACTATTAACCTTACTCCTTATTTTCTCACAAATTTTAGGGTTTTTGCCTTGTAATTACCAAGATGTCTAAATTATTTCTTAATAATGAATCATTTTCAAAACTGTTTCTAAAAAATTTTTTTGAGCAACTGGGTCAAATAAATGGGGAGATGAGTGCCATTTATTTTTTTAGTGGAAAAGGGTCTTCTGACTTCTGTAGATCATATGCGGTTTTCACTAGGTGGAAATGGGGGGTCCGAATCAGGAGAGACCAGAAAGGGAGGTGCTTCTCTCCCTCAGGAGAAAGCACGAAGGACCTGAGCCTTGCAAAGGGCAGCTAAGCAAGGATGGTGCAGAGCAGCCTGACCCAGGGAGCCATCTTTATGGGGGCTGAGAAAGACAGAGATAGGAGAACAGTGCAGGTCAGGGTTGCATGTTCCTGAAGGGGCTGGTGCAGAGGAAGTGGGGAAGGCTGCTTCCCAGGAAGGGCAGCTGGAATCTGAGGAAGACCTCCTGCTCCCAGTAGGCGTTCCGATTACGTCCCAGGAGTTGGGGAGCTAGACGGAGGACAGTAACTGGTGCTGCACTTGCAGAGTTTCTGCGGCGTTGCCCGCTGCCTCCATTGCGTTCCTCCCAGTGACATTGTTTAAGACACCAGTAAGAAGGAGACTCTGGGTAGGGGGTCTTGTTCTCCAGGCAGCCTTGGGGGAAGGAGGAGAAAGAGCTGGTGTCTGCCTCCTAGGAACTTGGGGTCTAACAGGGGGACATGTGAACAACAACATGGAGAGCAGGACCCGGACGGTTCCCTGGAGGAGGCTGAGGAGGGAGCCCTCACTTCTGACTGGGAAGAGAAAAGCATCGAGTTTAAATTTCCATACAAAATACAAGCTTCAGGATTAAATTCTAGAATTTTATTCTAGATAAAATGGAAATCTCCTTAAATCACTGACAGTAGACTTCATTTACTTGTGCCCCATTTGGTTTTAAAACCTGCTTCAAAAGCATTTCTCCTGTTTCAGCAGACATGAATTTTAGTAGATTTTTTTTAGCTTTTTATAGACCTTTAGGTACCTTCTAATCCAGTTAACCTACTTTGTATTTATATTTTCCTTTCTGAGTTTTTGTTTATATTTGAGATATTAAAAAATAAGGACGGTACTCCTTTAAAAAAACACACCTATGAAAGCTCTGGAGTCACCCTTTGACATATTAAAGAAAATGTCAAGAATTTTTAAAAATTTTCAAATACAATGAAATTGTGTTGTTGACACATCAAAGGATAGATAGTTATAAATAAAATATCAGCATGTTTCTTTCCTGCCTAAAACATACAAAACATTTCAAAGAGTTTGGAAACTAGGGAAAATTATTTTTCTCCAAAGGAAGGTAGCTAATTATTATATATCACTACCTTGTAGAACATGCTAAGACTTTGAACATGTAGTATTTGTTTTTGTCAGCCACAGAGCTCTTTCTCATACATGGCTCCATTTGATCCCTTTAACAACCTTTTAGGCAGCAGGATTATAATCCCCATTTTACAGCTGAGAAAAATACCTAAGAATACATGGCTAGGAAGGTGCAAATCCAAGACTAGAAATCATGGTGTTTTTCTGGCCAGTCCGCTGCTTGAGTATCTACCCCGACCTGCACATTCAGTGATGTCTAAAGACCTTCAGATTGCACAGGCTATAAATGTGTGAGCTCTTAGTTTCCTAAACCCCTGGGTGTGCACTATATTTAAAAATGATTTATTATTCAGGTACATAATTCCAATATACTCTAATTTTAAAAAACTCATTGCAGTTGAATGTGGATAAAATGTTACAATAATGTGGTACAGGTGATGAGATGTACTGTGGAAAAGGAAATCACTTTTATGTCTTTTTCTTACTTCAACAGTTAAACCCAAATTAGTTCACAATGGCAATAGGGACTGATTTGTTTCTTAATTGCTAAAATTCCCATCAGATTAGGATTGGAATTTTCATCACTAAATATTGTTTTGGAACAATCCTTACTAAATCCAGTACTTAGGATGACCTTTTATAATTGTTTGTTGTTGTTGTTTTCCTTTATTTTTAAAGACGCTTTCGGTTACATAACTGTTATATTGAAAATATAGGGGATCCTCATATATCCCACTTATAATTCTTTATTAATACCACCATCAAGTTTTAGTAATGTGAAACCAAGCCACTGACCTGTATAATGATTCCATAGTCTTTGTTGGTGTTTTTCTTGTTGTTTTCCTCCTCACCATCCTTCCCTAACTCATAAAAGCATGAAGTTTTTTTTACCCATTTAAGAAAATTTTAGAATACCTCAAATTTTAAATTCCAAGTAATGTTGGCGATTTGCATGTAGATCTCCCCCTTCGTGTAGCTCAGCCATGTGCCGTTCTGTCCATGTTGCTTCTTGCTGGTTGTCCTATTTTCTTTCTGTAGAGTTCATTTGGATTTCCCCCTCTTGATATGTAATGTTTGCATTTTAAGAACCTTTCTTTTCTTAATCTTTCCTTTCAGTTATCAGGCTTTATCGTAATCATTTGAAAGTAAATTCATTTCTATATTTTTTTCTAGATTGAAATTGGAAGAGAGAAGAAAAGAGCTGCTACAGAAACTTGAAGAAACTACTAAATTAACTACTTATTTGCATTCACAATTTAAAAGGTAAACCTATTAGGGTCTTGAGAGGAAAAAGTATTTTTTGACTGCATTTAGGCATGACCTTTGGTCTGAAACTTTGATCTTTGGTCAATTTTCCTTCCTTTTCAAATAGCTGAGAATAAAATAGTTATACTTTCAAATAGTTGAACATAACTAAATATTTATTATACTAGTACAGTTAAAACTTGGGCAACCAAATTTAAATTTACATGGTTTTTTTGTTGCTGTTTTTTTTTATTTTTTAAAGGAGGTGCAGGGAATTGAACCCAGGACCTTGTACATGGGAAGTGGGTACTCAACTACTGGGCTACATCCACTCCTCAATGAGAGTTGCTTTTTTCGTTTGTTTTTTTTTAGGAGGTTCCGGGGGATTGAACCCAGGACCTCGTACATCAGAAGCAGGAGCCCAACCACTTGAGCTACATCTGCTACCACGGATTTTTTTTATTCCATGACTCCCAAGGTCATATTTGGATTACATTTGAAGAATGTGGTGGGAAAAATTAGATATAGTCTAGCTACCAATATACTTAGGAAAATAACACATTCCTCCCATCATTCCTTCTTTAAAAAGGGAAGTTGGGAAGACTTGCCTTAAAATGATTTTCTTATGCTAATTAGAAAAATAGTTACTCCTTGGAACACACACACAGTAAAGATGAGTGAACCCAGGGGCCTTTTGTGTAACTTCATTGTCTTTATAAGCTTACCCTTTTTCTCTCTAAAAAAATTAAAAATGTTTTATTCTTTAAGTAAAATAATTACATTAACACTTTGTATTCTTTGTTCCTTTGTTCCCCCTTCCATATTTTTAAATGCAAAGTTGCTTCGGAATAGCTAGGCAAGTAGATTTCTCAATAGGTATTTGATCCTTTTTTTTTTTTTTTCCGGAGAAGGAGGATAATTTTTAAGAAGAGCAGAGTTGCTACTTCAAGAGTATATAAAGAGCGTGGTTGAAAATGTTAGTGAATAAACATGGTAACATGTGGTATAACAGCAAGTTCCTTTTCCCTTTCATGGATTATGTTATTTGCCATCACCAGAGTTCTGTAGGGCCTGAATGAGCCAGGAGTGGTCACAACTGGGTTTTCCACATCCAGCAGTTTGACAGCCTGTATTTTTCTTCTCCCAGCCTCTCTGCCAGCACCCTGTCCATGTCTTCTGGGAGCAGCCTGGGCTCCCTGGCATCCAGTCGGGGCTCCCTGAACACCTCCAGCAGAGGCTCACTCAATTCCCTCAGTTCCAGTGAGCTCTATTACAGCAGCCAGGGTGACCAGATAGACGTGGATTACCAGTACAAACTGGACTTCCTCCTGCAAGAGAAAGGTGGCTACATTCCCTCCGGACCCATCACCACCATCCACGAGAACGAGGTGGTCAAGTCCCCCAGCCAGCCTGGCCACGCTGAGCCCTGTGGGGCAGCCGCTGCAGCCGCAGGCCACATTCTTCCACTGACTGAGGCCCCCAAATCTGTGACATCCCTGTCCTCAAGATCTTCACTCTCTTCCTTGTCCCCTCCGGGCTCTCCCTTGGCTTTGGAAGGCACGTTTCCCATGTCTTCTCCTGACACCCATCTCCATCAGTTCACTGCTGACTTTGAAGACTGTGAATTGAGTAGCCATTTTGCAGACATTGGCCTCGGTGAAAATCAGATATTGCTGGATTCTGATTCAGGAGGAGCTTCTCAGTCTCTTTTAGAGGATAAAGACTTTAACGAATGTGCTAGGGAGCCATTGTATGAAGGGACTACAGGTAAATGGAGTCCTTTGCTTTCATGTATTCCCTCTTAATTATTTTGAAGAGAATGATAGGAGGGTTACTTTTCGCCATACAAACAGGTTTGTATTCGTTTGAAAAGGAGTTTTTATTCACATACCTAGGCATAAAATAAAAGTCACCTTCCTTAGTTAATAGATTTAGTCATTATGTACCTGTTCTGTCATCCAGAAACTCTCTGTGTGGCAGCTGACTGGGAACACATTTTGTGAACACACTTCATGCTTCCAAATAGATGCTCGTTCTGAAATAGCAAGGAAAGGAACAGGGCTTTCTTTTTAAAGTTGGCCTAAAACAGATTAAAACCAAGGCAATTAGCATACCAGCTAATTAGTACCAGGGTTCAATGTTTAGATTGCTCAGGGAATTCTATATAAATGCAATTTTTGTTTCATACCAGACTCTCTTTTTGTCCCAAGTTAATTTGAAGAAAGCAGATAGGATGTATAGTATTGCTCTGCCCTCTTCTGGCCACTTCAGTAGTTGCAAACCAAGAAAGACTGCAATGGATTGAGTTCTTGCTCTTCATTTGTACCCAGAGGCAGAAATGGGAGAATTTTAATTTTTAAAATTGTGTTCCTTTGCGGGGCAGCAACTTTTAATATCGTAGATATGGTTGTAAGAGCACAGGAGATACTTTTTTTGGCAAATGGTCACGGTTTTGGTCGAAGGAAGATGATCTGCCCAAAAGCTCGCTTGAGACAAAATGTGAAACAAAAGCCCCAGTGCTTATCCAGGGGAGCTCTGTTCAAGTCTACATATGTTACTGCATGTCCCACCACACAGAAGATGGTAGGCCTCTGTAAATGTGCTTTGTTGCTACTTTCTATTTATGATCCTAGAAACTCTTAAGTATTAATCAATTGGCCAGTTCAGATGTGTAAAAAGATTATACGAATCCAGCTTGTTTCTGTGGTTACAAATACTGCAAACTGAAATACTGCCTTGGCGGTGGCCTGGGGCACTGGGAGGGAGTTTGGGCGCTTGGTTTGCCTGCCCCCTCCTGGAAAGCTACCAAAGCTATTAGTAACAAGTACCATGTTATTGACCTAATGACCACAAAGAAAATAAGTGCAGGAGTTGTGTTTACATAATGGCTCCAACAAGGCAGAAATCCGCCATGGGGCCCAACCTCTGCTTCCGAAAAGGAGTGCACCCTGTGGCTTCCTGCACTCTGTCTACACAGCCAGCCCAGCCTGCACTCAGTAGTGTCATCGCCTTGCCTTTCCATTCCCTCAAAACTTGTTCTTCCTCATCTGCAAAATGGGGATGCTACTGTATCTACCTCCCAGTGCCATGATACATAAGTAGCATCACCATAAGATGATGACTAAAATAAGTAATAGGAACTCTGCTAAACACAGTTATTACCATAAACCATTGAGATTTATGAAAGGAAGAAAGAAAAGAAAGAGAAGAAAGTGGAGTGGTTTGGGGCCATTCTTCTACATTTTGGATTTGAAGGGTTTTGTATTTATTGAGCATTTCAAGCCGTTTTTGCTCTTCCTATAACTGGAATGTTTTCTAGTGAGCACTCCTCAACATTCATCAATTAAGAGGGGCCAGTAAGGCTGGAAACTGGAGTAAAGGGAGGGATTAGTGAGAAAATCTCCCAAGGTCCCGCACCTACCCGATGATCACAAGTCGCTGAGATCCCTGTTGTGAAAGGGACTTTGCTTCGAAATTGCCTTGCTGCTGCCACTTGGGTCTGCTGCTGTATCTGATAAGTCTGTGGCTGGGCACCAGTGTTCATAAAGCTCCCATGAAATAGTTGTTAACTTTTAAAATGAATATTATAGTAGGAAACTCCTGTTAAAAAGTCACACTAAGGGAAAATATATGCAGGAGCTTTGCTGGCAAATAATATTCAGTTTCATGTCTGAAAACAACTGAAAGCATATATTTAACTGTGGAGATGAAATTCTCACCAGGTCACCAATGCTTGATCTCTTTGGGGGATATCTGACCTTCACATGGGTGCAGATGTCTCCCCGTTAGTGCCACTGCTTATCTCCCTCAGTGCTCTAGGGTCCTTATGCAGGTGAAGTTGAGTTCCTTTTGTATAAATTTTGCTCTCCAGCACCAATCCCTGCTGAAGGACAGGAACCAAGTTGGAATAACTACAGAGTCCTTCTACAGTCAGTCTCTGTCATTGTCAAAGTCAATTTCAGGCTGCTTTGGTTATTCCTGGGGGTAATCAATAAGTCATGTCATCACCTTCACCCCTCACACGGGGGTGGGTGAAGAGAATGCACTTCATCATCAAGGAAAAAGCTTTCCCACTGCCAGAAATAAAAGGGAAAATGCAGCGATCAATCCTGTAATCTGAAGCCTTAAAACTTAAACATCTTAAGAAGATGTAAAGTCACGACTCGGAAGGGGGCCGAAATGCATACCAATACTGATCCTCTTGCTTGAAAGAGCTCTCTGGGCTTGCAGCTTATTACAGTAGGAACACAGCTTTAAGCGAATGCTCCTTGTTCGCTGCAGGACACTGGTGTATGAATATGAGTTAGAGATAAAAGTTAAGTGGTAGTCTGTGCTAAAGATTCAGTAGCACAAAAAATTTTTAATGGTATTAACTGGTGAGGAATTCTTCTAAGTCAAAGACAATTTTTTCTTTAATTTCTATTAGAGTAGTAGCACAGGAGATGTAGAATATGGCATGTGGAGAGAAGGGAAGAGCAAAAGAGATGGAAACCTTTCTTGCTATTGAGTTGCTCAAAGCTATTCTAGAAATATCACTAAATACTTGAGGGAGGCAGATAGTTTCTTACCCCCCAGTGCATGGTAACTGCAGTGACTGCTTAAAGGAGAGAAGCAAGGGAACAGTGGGAATTTGTGCAATTCATTCCTTTCCTGAAAATATTTCAGGATAAAAAAAAAAAAAAGAGACATGTTCTCTCTCACATAATGACTGAAGTAACTGGTGTCCCAGGAATCTTATAAGTCACAAAGCCCTGAATTTCATCCACCACTGTTGATATGAATAGTATTATCCTTGATTCTCAGGAGGCAATTTTATTTTGGATTTCTCATACCCAAACTGTGCATGTATTTTATACTTAACTTTTCCTATGAAGAAATCCTAATTAGTGATACCACTCTCCCCTCCTTAGATGTGGAAAAAACTTTACCAAGAAGAAGAGCAAGCCGCTTGCTTGGGGAGAAAACAGCCTGCGTGTCTGCCGCTGTATCTGATGAGTCAGTGGCTGGAGACAGTGGTGTATACGAAGCTTTCATGAAACAGTAAGTTTTTAGCAGTGCTGCTTTTTAGCTACCATCTCTCCTCTTAGCTGTGCATGTACATTCACATACTGGAAATGTACTGCTACCAAGGCTTTAGCCTACTAAAGAAAAGGGGTGCCTGAAAACTTCAGCATACCCAAAACATCCCATCAGCCAAGGAAATGATAAATTGATTGGTATACTCAAATACAGCTGACCGTCTCTGAGAGTGAGAACTTGATTTTAACAGGCGTGTTGGAATGGCTGGCTGGTGCCTGTTTGGCACACGAAGCTTCTCCAGTGTATTTCTGAAAACCTAGAATGTCCATAGGGTGTGGTATTACTTGCAGTGAGGCTCAGGAAAGTCGGCAGACCCCTCTTAAAAGCTGAAGAAAGCCTCTAAAGGAGTAAGCTTCTACCAGGATGGTATAGGTTAATTCAGGTTTTCATTCAGAATCATTAAGTGGAAAATTGTAGCCATAACAATCGATAACCCTGTTAATAAGCTACTCACCTACTCTCTGTCCCTAGGCCTAGTGAAATTGAAGATGTCACATATAGTGAAGACGATATTGCCATCGTAGAGACTGCCCAGGTGCAGATAGGACTCAGGTGAGGAATAGGCCTGGGGAAGGGGCAATTCTAGAACACTGTGCAGTGGTGGGTGGCCTGTGGCTGCTCCTTATGTCAATCAGCTTCTCTTTTGACAGATATGATGCGAAAAGTTCAAGCTTCATGGTGGTGATAGCACAGCTCCGAAATCTTCATGCCTGCTTGATACCTCATACTTTTAAAATGTAAGTAAAATCTTTGAACAACAAATTGAGGAGCATAAAATTTTCCATGTAAAATAATTTTACATTTTAAGCAATTCATCAAAATTAAGATATGGAAAAGACATAGCAGGACTGATGGTATCTAAATCGACAATAGATAAAAATGAAGAGAAAAGGAAAATGTGAGAATGCATATTGAGGCTTTGGTCCTTATTCAATGGATTTATTATTAAGGGGAATCAAGACTCTATCTCCTTTTTCAACCAGAAACTCTGTATTACACTGTGTTGAGGCCTGATTGTTTGAAAGATAATTAGAAATTTTGTTATTGCCTGGTTGTTACTATTATTGTCTTGGAGGAATTTTCTGAACTTTTTACATGAAAATGTAGTGATTAAGTTTTATTTATCAATACAGCATTGTCAGGCAGTCATCTACATCTAAAGAATATGTTTACATTATCAAATATTTGCTTCCCTGTTACAAAGGTGACTGTATTATACTTTAATTTTTTGGATACTTAGTTATCTTATTTCATCAACCCCAGAATCACAACAAATGCTACACAGTCCATTGTGAAGGGATTGTTTGTTTCCTACCAAATATTTCTAGAGATTTTTACCAGCTTTTGCCCTTGTACCTTCTGGAGTCAGTTTCAATGCCTTGTTTTAAGGGCTCAGGGCTGGAAAGTGGTTGAAAGAAGCCATATTTCAACTTAGCACCTCTGACTTAGAATTTGCATGTCCACCCTGCATTTATACTTCCTTTAAGAGGTGGGTATTAATAGATGTTGAATATGGTAG
>JAQZBX010058334.1:0-17764 GCA_029593785.1 Cabassous unicinctus
TGGTAAAAAAAAAAAAGAAGAAGAAGAAGAAGAAGAAATAAAAAAACAAAAGACATAGGTAAAGCAAGTGTGGCAAAATCTTGATAATTGTTGGATTTTAATGATGGTATATGGCAGTTCATTATATTATTATATCTGTTTTTGTGTAAGTTTGAAAGTTTCATAATCATTTTTTAATTGTTAAACCAGTATAGTATTAGACAGACTGAGCAATGGAAGGGAATAAAAAGGCCAGAAAGAGTTCAAATACTTTCTGTTTAAAAATTTATTATTGTGGGAGAGCTAGGGAGGGGGACATATGAGAATCCCCTATATTTTTTGTGTAACATTTATGTAGTCTAAGTTTCTTTTAAAAATTTAAAATTAAAAAGTATATATTTTTAAAAAGTTATTATATTACCGAGTTGCAAGCAGATGAACTCTTTCTTTAAATAAAATCTAAGTGGGAGTCCCAATATATACATCAGAAATAGAGTTGAAGCTGGAGAAAGAATACAGATCTTTTGCTACCCTCTTGTCTCCCCAGAAACTACAAAAGTAACTCAGGGAACACTGTGGCTCTAAAGAATACAGCTTGAAAACAAATGTAGTATATGATAAGGGAGGCATCTTGAAGCCTGCAGGAAAGGTGTACTACTCAAAATATATGTTGGAAAACTGGCTAACAATTTGGGGAAAAAATAAAGTTAAATCCCTACATTAACACCATATGCCCAAATAAATTCCAGTTGCATTAAAATGTTTAAATGAAAAAAATAAAACCATAAAAGTACTATAAAAAAATAGAGGTAAATATTCTAAAATATCAAGACAGAGAAGGACTTCCTAAGCATGCCAACAAAAGCAGAAACTATAAGGGAAAAATTGATATGTTTGATTACATAAATATTTACAAGTTTTATACGGCAAAAAATAAACCACACTCACCAGAAAGAAAAAAAGAGGAATGCGTGTGTGTTCATGTGTGTTCTTTAACACAAATCAATTTTTTTAACAAATCAATTTTATTGATGCATATTAATAAAGCATACAAATCATCTAAAGTGTACAATCAATGGTATTTGGTATAACACATAGTTGTGCATTCATCACTTCAGTCATTATTAGAGCATTTTCATTATTTCAATAATTATAATAATAAACAAAAAACAGACAAACAAGAAAAATTCTTCACCACTCAATCTCTCTGTGCTTCCCCTGCTGTACATAGCTGCTATTTCTGGCTATTCTTGCACAACTATTTATTTATTTATTAAGCTATTTTATTGAGATATATTCATATACCATACTAAGCATATTTCTAGACTGGAAAAATATCAGTGGTAATATTGGTGAATATGGTAATATTATTCCTGTGTACAAAAGAAGTTTCCTTTACAGTAAGCACAGGTAGATGGGAATACCCAGGAAGAGTATACCATTCACAAAGTATATTGTTTAGAAATTAGTTGAACTTATTTTAGTACCATCAAATGATTCCAGTCTTCAGGAAAGGCACAAAAGGAATTTTCGATGAAAAGTACACAACCTCTTCTCTCTAGTGCTGGGCCATCATTTTTGTGGAGCTTCCCTGGCAACCCAAAGTCCAGTTACACCAGGGTATCAATTACAGGGGCTCTGAGTGAGCCCGAAGGGGCAGATGGAGGAGAGATGGTGAGTCAGACCATGTTTGGGGAAATCCATCCCGGAAGTAGGAGTAAAATCAGAAACAGGACTCAGAACTAGGAAATGGAGCTACCCAGAGTGAGACTCATGTGGTCAGTTGAGGTGCTATCAGGATTCTTCCTACCACTGAGGATCATGGAAAAATCTGATGTAACCAAGATACCCATACCAAGAATGATCAGAGTTTGAGAGAGCTCTAACCGACTTCCCTTTTTTTATACTCCTAGGACATTCAAAAATAAAGGAGTGCCAAAACAGAGAGGGTCAGGCAGAAATGCTGTAGAGTACAAATAACCTAAAACCTGACCAACAGTTATTAAGGAAATGAGTTTGTTTTCCTCATATAATAAGCAGTCTGGAGACACCAAATGCCGGAATTGGTTCAACTTCTCAGCAATGCTGCCAGGAACCTAGGTGATTTCTTTCTCTTCCATCATCTTTAATTAGCTAGCTTGCAGGCCTAAGTATTGCCACCTACTCCCAAGACAGTCATCACAGTTCTAAGCCATGGCCACATTCAAGGCGGGAAATAGGGTGAATCAGGGACAGCACCAGCAGCTTTGGTTCCTTGATAAGTATCAAAGATGCAAAAGTTTTCCCAAAAGCTCCCAGCTTCTCCTTCAATGGCCAAATGACATCACGTGGCACTCTTAGCAACAAGGAAGGCTGGAACTGGGAGTAGTTTTTCCACACTCTACAGTGGAGAGAGCCAAAGAGAAGAGAAATGGGAATTGGTATTAGACTAGTCAACCTGCAGGGTTTGGCCCACTGGCTTACAAAAACTGTGGTATATTTCTAGTGTTTTCTTTTAACAAATTATTTTATTACTACATATTGATACAGTTATATAGAAAATTAATTATAATTGTGCCACTCAGAAGGTAATTAGAAATTCATATTTTGAAAAATTAATTTGAAGTGTCCTACTGGCAGTATGGTCCAGTAATGACAAGTGAATTTAAATACTTCTTTCAATATTATTAGTGAATCTCTGTGAATGTGTATTTTCACATTCTGAATCAAGAGGTCATTTTAAATCAATAGGAAAAAAGACAAATACCCCAATAGAAAAAAATGGATCAAGAACTCCAAAAAAACAATATATAAAAGAGGATCTAAGTGATCAAAACACATGAAAAATATTTATTCTTACTAGTTATAAAAAATTTTTATTTAAAATAATAATAAGAATAGTTGATGCTGGCTTCTATTTCTGGTAATATGGCAGACTAGATAAGCTAAAAATCCTCCTGCTATAAAGCTTCTAGAAATGCTAGATAAAAACATAAAAATTTACATACCTTTTAAATTCATAACTGAGTTACCATTATATATGGGAAATTCACAGAAGACCAAACTAAAGTAACTAAAAACCAAAGTGGAAAGTTTGAGCTGAAAGCAGTTGCCCTGGATTTTGAGGAGAGGTTTCCTCTTCTTGATATCAAAGAGACTTGCTTAAGAAGAGGAGAAAAGAATCTGAAACACTCAAGTAATCCAGGACCCTCAGGAGGCTACATCCCACTTCTTTAGCACGGATATGGCTTAGGAACCACCAAATCAAGAAAGTGATACAAAATATGATCCCAGCCTGGTAATAACCTTGGGGCATTTGGAAGAAGCAAACACAAAGCTCTCTGGAGGGAGTCACCTCAACCCATGTCACACAGAATCACCACAGATGAGCCTCACTATAGATAAGCTCAAAATCTCAAATTACAGAAATGGGAAGAAACAAATCACATGAACAAGGATCAGCAGATACACTGCAGAGCAGGGTTAGATTCCCCCTCTCCGAGATTTAAGATAATAGAGTTATTAGAATGAAACTATAAACCCAATGAGTTTAAAAGTATTATAAAGCTATATTATAAAGATATAAAATACAGTCTCGAAACATGAGAAAAGATGAAACCTATCAATAAAGTAATAAGAAATACCATTTTTACTTACCAGATTACACAATATTAGCAAATAATGATAATGCTCAGTGTTAGGAAGGATATAGGAAATTTGACATTTTTACACTGTTAGAGGAAGTGTGTAAACTGATCTTTCCAGAAGGCAATATAAATCAAATGCTTTTTTATAAATGTACATAAAGTAAAGTAACTTTACTTCTAAGAATTTATCCTAAGAAAATTGCCCAAAGATGAATGTGCAAAGATGTTTACTGGGGCTTTTTTTTTTTAATGGTAAAAACTTAGGGTGACTATATATTTGAATGTGGTTAAAAGGGGAAATTTTAGGTTGCATGTTTGTTGCTAGAATAAATTTTTTAAAAAATAGGACTGTACACAGTGAATCCTATTGGAAAGGATGGACCATAGTTGTGATGGTTAGGCTCATGTGTCAATTCAGCCAGGTAATTGTGCCCAGGTGTTTGGTCAAGCAAGCACTGGGCTAATGGTAAAAGGACATTTATGGACTTTAGTCACCAGTGAGTTTACTGCATAGATAGCTGATTACGTCTACATTCATCAGGCAGACTGCCGTCAGCAATGAGTGACGCTTTATCCAACAGTTGAGTGCCCTAAAAGGGGAAGTGATTTCGGCATTCAGAGAGAATTTCCCAGCTCGTCTTTGGACAGCCGACATCTTCTGGAAACTCATCAAGGACCTTCATTGGACTTTCATCGACGGCCCTGGTTTGCAGCCTGCCTGCGGAACCTGGACTTGTGCATCCCCACAGTCATGTGAGAGACTCTTACAAAATCTCGTATTATTGACAGATATTTCCTGTTGATTGTGTTTCCCTAGAGAACCCTGACTAACACAATAGTTAATAGTACAATTATAAAAATGCTCTTTCATGATTTATAACAAAGTACCATACTAATGCAAGGTGTTAATAATAGGATGGTATATGAGAACTCTGTATTTATGCATGATTTTTCTGCAAAACTACAATTTCTCTAATAAAAAATAAAAACTTAGGGTGAAAATCTTAATGTCCAGCAGCAAAGGACTGGTTAAACAAATCATATCTTCATATGACGAAGGGGTAATAAAAATGAAGTTGTAGAGATATATCAATTGACATGGAAAGATGCCCAAAATATACTAAGTGAAAAAAGCAGGTTACAGACCAACATAATCCCACTTTTTTTCCTTTGTGTGTGGTCCATTAGGGAAAGTTCAAATGACTAAGAAGTAAATGAAGATATGCTAAAATTCACTCATAATCAGAGCAATGAAAATTAAAATATTAGTGCCATACTACTTTACATTAGGATGGCAAACATCAGAAAAGTGGATCCATGCCAAAGATGGCAAGGACATGGGGAGATGGGAACTCTCTTGCATTGTTGGTGGGAGTACAAACTGGTACATGCATTCTGGAAAGCAATCTCACAGAGTTTAGCATAATCACTATGTAGAAGAAGTCTTTTAACCAAGAGATGCCATTCCAGGGCATATATCCCCAAGACATTTTCATTCTGGTCCACAGGGAACATGAAAAGGGATGTTCATCTCCACATTATTTGGGGCAATGGGACCTGAAGGCAACATGAGTATCCCTCATTAAGGAAAAAGAAAAGGAAAATGTGGTAGGAGGATACTATGATGTACTAGGCAGCAGTAAGAACAAACAATCTACCTGGATACATTTTTTTTTTAAAGTATTGAGGGATAAAAGTAGGAAACAAAAGTTTGAACACAATATACTTGTATATTGAAAATATGCAGTGACTATATTAGTCAGCAAAAGGGATGCTGATGCAAAGTACCAGAAATCTGCTGGCTTTTATAAAGGGTATTTATTTGGGGTAGAATCTTACAGTCACAAGGCCCTAAAGAGTCCAACTCAAGGTACCATAAGAGATACTTACTCACCTAAAGTCTGTTGCCAGGTATTGATGCAAGATGGTAGGCGATGCCTGCGAGGGTTCAGCCTGCCTGCTTCCTCTTAAGGCTCTGTGGTCCCAGCTTCTTCTGATCTCAGCTGCAGGCTGGCATAAGGCTCGTCTCTCTTCCCAGGGCTTGTTTCTTTCCAGCTGATCTGTTCTCTTCACAAGGTCAGCTGTAAACCATCAGGTGAATGTCTCACCTCTCCCTGGGGCCCCTGCATCAAAACCAAGTTCTCTCCTCTGTGTTCTTCTTCTCTGAGGTCTTACTTCCATGTATTTACTTACCTGTCTTTGATTGAGCATCCGTTTATATAGCTCGCAAAATGGGGCGGGAGGGGGTGGGTAGTGGGGACCCAGACTGAGTTGCCCTAATGAGGTGGTCAAATAAAAGCCCTAATCTTGATTTAATAAAGTAAAAGTGAAACCTCTGAATCTAATACAATCGAATATGCCCAGAGGAACAGACCAGTTAACAAACACAATCCAATATCTATTTTTGGAATTCATAAACAATACCAAACTGCCACAGTGACAAAACAGCACAACAGATTTTACAAGATGTTATATACATATAGTAAGTATAGCTATTAAAGATGTTAAAGAGGGTTTCTATGAAAGAGATGGGAAAGGATATGAGAATTGAGGGAAAAAAAGAACTGAAATAAAACAAAAGAGAGGCCTTGTACAGACTGCTGATGATGATTTTCCTTAAACTGAGGAGCATGTTTAATTCAGCTCTCTGCACAGGTCAATAAGTACTTGTATATGTGTATACATTCAATGTATAAAAATGTCTAAAAGGATATACACTAAAATATTAATAGTGCTTATCTCTGGGAGTAGTATTAAAGGAGAATCTTATTTTCTTTTTTTCCTACACTGAATAAATATTGTGTAATAAGTAAAATGCATTTTTAATGCCTTAAAAATTCATCTTCCTACTCAAAACTACTTTTCTGCTGTTAGATAAATGTACAATAACTTACTAAATTCAGCTGCCTGTGTGGCCACAGTCATTTTATTGTTTTTCCAGAATGTTCCAAAATAGCTCTGGAACAAGACCAATGGGACCACCAGATAGCTATCTAGCCTCACCCTTCTTCCCATGCAAATGAAGACCAAGCCTCCAATCCAGACTTGGCAGAAACCTCTGTGGGACCCAGGATAACAACGCCCTCTCCTTCAGGGCTGGGGAAGGAGGAGCAGCACTCACAACTCTATCTCAGAGAAAAACTCCCTTGAGCAGCAGTCGCCAAAAACAAAAGGCTCCACCTCAAGGGTGGAAACTCTATTTGCAGCTTTGTAGACACAGGTGCTCTTCCAGGCAACTCAAGACCTACAGTGTGGGGCTGTGTTTGGCCAGGAATAGCTCAGAAGGCCTTTCCTCAGAAGCCAGCTCTTGAAGCCTTCAGTGTATGTTCTAACTACATTTGGCAAAGCAAACCAAAGAGGTCAATGGCTTTATTCCGGGGGTGGGGGGGTGGGGGAGGGGCATAGGGCTATTCCTGATTTATAATCCCTCCTTCAGACTGGACGAAGAATTTTAAAACTCCCTTCATTTATTTAATTTGTACTCACTGAGCTTACATCTGAAGCAGCGCTCCTTCCCAGTCCTACCAGCCTTCATGGAAATCTTTCAGAACCACAGGTGTAAATCACCTACCCAAGCCATCCCTATATTAGAGGACATTTGGGGACATCTGTCTTAAAATTATCCCACTTTACTACTTATGTCTTCATAGCATCAAAATAGCCTGTAGCACATGGGTGCAAATCCCAGCTCCACCACTTATTACTCACTGTATGACCTTGGCTAAGTTACTTTAAGTCTCTGAGGTTGTTTCCTTATCAACAAACAGATATAATAACACCTACTTTACAAGGCTGCTGTAAGGATTAAATGAGATAAGGTATATAAAGGGGCTAGGAGAATGTCTGGCACAAAGTAGGTGATAAACACACAATCAATTTTCATTCCTCCTCAAAGCTGCCCTTCACCCTTAGCTGTTCACCCAAGGTGCTGGCTTTTCAAGAAATCACCTGGTACTCTTTGTTTGATTACTAATGAATGGCACCGTCCCCACAGTCACTTACAGTAGCTAAAGATAAAAGCTCCTCAGCTGCAGACAGGTCGAATCAGCTCACAAATGACTCATTATTGTCGATAAACGATATGTTCTTGGCACAGGAGGCCCTATGCTGACAGGCTTCAGCACCTTATTAAAAAATTTTTTTTTCAGAAAGTAGCTTGAACAGCTAACAGAGAAAGTCTTGATGGTGACCTTCAGTCAATGCTGAACTCATACCAGATTCTCTCCTCAGAGGGTCTCTCTCCTCATAGGGCCCCAGCCACAGGATTTTTCAGTTGGGTAGGACTCTACCTAAGCAACTGCCTCTTTATCTCAGACCTGAACCATCTCCTTCACTTGCTTTGGATCCCCTGAAGTCCTAAGACTCCCTGGGCAGAAGGCTAGATGCCCGTTCCCTGATCTGAACAGCCCTAAGCTAGTGCCCAGCCAGCCTCTGGCAGTTTTGTCTGCAGCCTAAAGTTCTGCCAGGGTGAAGTTTGGCTGCAGGGCTCTGTGGCTATGGGACAAACCTTGGCTCCAGGAAAACGGTGAATGTTTAATCCTGAGCCACCGTCTGTGAGGTTGCAGTGTTTGCTGTTCTCTGCAGTTTCTTTAGCCCTTTCAGATCACCCAGAACCATTCACCGGCACAGAAATTCCACAACTGGAATTTTTAGTCACTCTTTTATTCATACGTGACCTGTACCTTGTGCACTGCCTGGCACAGAGTTCCCTCTCAGTGAATATTTATTAAAAAGGCCCTTGAGGACACCGATGGTCTTTCGATGCAATTTGTAGCCCCACAATTCTGGCAAACCTCACAAAATTGTGAAGACCAAACAGGGCAATGAACTACATGAGAATTTACACTATTAACAAATTGCATATGATAGATCTACTTTCTTCTAAATTTAAAATGCTTCTGAATCAGGTTGTATTTGTACCCCAGACCTAGGACCTACCTCTTTTCAGTGAATATGAAAGGAACTAACCACCTTAGCCTCTGGGAGGGGACCCTGGGTTATGCAATCGAAGCAAAAGGCCCGGGAAGACCTAGGCTGGCCCTGGACATTTTTTTCCAACCACCACCGGTTTTCTTTGCCAGGAAGGTGTCTGAGATCACCTGGAAGCACCAGAATTTCAGCTGTAGTTCGAAATGAAAAGGCCAGAGAATTTTTCTAGGAAGGACAAGCAGTTGGTCTCCATTCTGGGTCTTCAGTTTATTGTCTCCCTCTACCCTCCCCTTCTGTCCTAACCGACCCGTGCCCCCTGCCTTTCTAGCCAAGCATTGGGGGCTTAGTGTCCAGCTTCTATCACCGGAACCGGGGTCAACCTTCTAATAGGATAAGGCATAAAGAAAGCAAGAGGAGGAAGGAAGGAGTGAAAGAAAGGAAAGCCGGAGAGAAGTGGAGAAAAAAAAAAAAATGAAAAAGGCTTGAGGAGGAAGGAAGAGGAGCGCGGCGAGGGGAGGCGGAACAATGAAGGTCTCAGGCCGTCAGAGGCGCACGGTTCCGGCTGCACGTCCGTCCCGCCCGCCTCCGGCCAGCAGCTGCACGCTGCGCAGCGTGTGGGCGCTGAGTCACTGTCCCAAAACAGGGAGCCGTCGTGCAGGTCTAGGGGGTGGGGAGGGAGGACCAGCCCTGGTTGGCATCTGCAAACTGTTTTTCCTTTCCTCTTTCATTAAGGCTGTGTGCTGACTCCCACGTAGGAGAATTTATTAAACTGTGCTGCCAACGGCTCGCGGGGCTCTCCTGCGGTGGCCAGCAGAGGGCGCCGCAGCCTAGCGTACGAGTCCGCCGGCCAGCTGGGCGCTCAGGCGGGAGGAAGACTGGGGTTACTGACCAGGTCCAGCTGTGGTTTTCCGGAGGTGTCCAGACACTTTGCTGCAATAGCTTCTAACTTTAACATCCGCGGCAGCCCGGGGGAATCCCTCCCTTAGGAGACCTCAGAGACCACCCCAACTCACCGGGGCGCGTTTTCGCGCTAGGTTGGACAAGCAAATCCTTAAATTTGGGACTCTGTTGCGCAACCCGGAGAGGTCAGGCTCGCCTCCCTACTACAGCGCATTCTGCACCACCCGGCCCGGCCGCCACGCGAAGCAGTGACCTCGGGCGTCTCCGCCAAGCCCTGAATCGCGCCCAGGACACGCGCTCCGCGCGCCACACAGGGAGAGCAGACCTCATGACAACTCTGTCCGCACGGTATGGCTCCCGGAGAGGGGCCAGCACGCGGGCAGCGCAATCGTCCCACCTTCCTTTGCCAGGCGCAGGACTCCACGGCTCCCTGGCCGGCCAAGATGAGGGGCACCCCTACTTCCCGAGATCCGTGAGCCGAGACTAAATCAGCATTGAAACAGTTTATTAGTTTGCTGTTTCGCACATCACCAATTTTACGTAAATAGATTATACACGGTGTTTCCTTCTTCCACAGAAGGTAATGCTCTCTTTCACACACACACTCATATATTACACGCAGCAAACAACAATGTTACACCTCGCCGAAACATTCACGTATTAAAATAAGGGGGAAGGGAGGCAATACAATTGCTTTAAAATGCCCTTAATACAATATATAACGTACAAAAATATCTCTATATTTGAAGTTACAAAAAAAAAATCTCAACAGCAACAAACTTAAATATTGATAGTTACCTCTGTTATGTACAACACTCATTGCACTTATCCTCTAGAATCTTGGAAAGTTCAAGTAATAGTGAGGCTTGCACCCTGGTGGGGTGACACCCCGTGAGAAGTCAGTTTGTGGGCGGATACGGCAGTGGCTCAGACCCTTGCCCGGGGGTCTCAGCATTTAAGTCTCAGTTTCTCCTCTCCGTGAACCTGGGATACACTCCCTCGGATTTCTCTGCCCCCCACCCCCACTTCCCGGGGCCGGATTAGGGTGAAGGGGGCGCTACCCCCGAGAAGGAGGGGCCCCTGCAAAGTCAGGGCTAGCAGTCCAATGGTCCCTTCCCGACTTGGGGTCTTTGTAGGGCTCCTGCTCAGACTGGTCCCCATCCGGTAGAGGGGCTTGGTTCGGGGAAGCCCTCCGCCTCGGGAGCCTCCAGCGCTACGCTTGCGCGTCTGTTCTCGGCGGCCACTGGTTCCTAAATCCTGAGGAGGGCTGCGAACACTTGGTGCGCCCGGGAGGCCGGGGACCCGCGTGCCACTGGCTCGGGGGACAACAGAGTCCGGGCCGGACCAGCTTCGGGCAAGGAGCGCCGGCGCCGGCGGCCGTAGCCCTGGGGACTGATCTTGTTCCTGGGGGCGACGCCGTCTTTGTCCTTGTCTGTGAACTGGAAGATCTGGTGCGCCAGTTTCTGCACCGTGCACGTCCCGAAGCGGCAACCAAAGCTCCGCAGGCCCTGGAAGTTGTTCATGCTCTGGCGGTAGCGCTTGACTCGGACACGGGCGGCATCCGAGCTGCTGGGGAGGGGAAGGAGGGCAACGTGAGAACCCATCGAGCAGGGCTTTGGGCCCAAGCTAGTAAGAACAGGAGCCATTCTGGGACCTGAGAGAGCTGGAAACAGCTCCAGCCATCTGAGCGGCCATCCAACCCTGCCTATCCTCCCCAAGGCCAAGGTACTGGGGAGAGAGGGGCGGGGCGGGGGGAGAGAGAAAGTGAGAGAGAGAGAGAGAGAGAGAGAGAGATTTCCCACCTACTCCTCGGCGGCTCGGGCATAGTTACCTGGCCTGCGTGGCCTGCGGAGTGTGAGAGGCGCCCTTCACGTCCTGGGGCCGAATGAAAACCTGGGCAGACCCCGCTTTCACATCAGCGAGCCCGGTGGGGTAGCTGCTGGACACTCGCAGCTCCCTCTTCCCACGACTTAGAGCCCACTTATTCCATCTAGAAAACACAAGCAGATCCGATTCGCATGCGTCCGGGTGAGGTCCCGGCCAGCGCCCTGCCCGAGCGGGATGGAGCGGCTGACCCCGACGGCGCGTCTCTAGTCCGTCAGGGCCAACGACGCATTTCCCTTGTTTGCCAGGTAAGAGGACTGAAGAAGGCGCTGCCCCGGACTCACTTCTTTCGGAACTCGGACGTCACATCATGCGGTGCGGTTTCCGCGCCTAGGAAGACTAGCGAGCCGAAGTACATGACGGCGACAGGAACCAGTTTCATCACGGCGGCGATGCGCAGAACCTGGGGTGAAAGAATGGAGCGGAGCGTGAGCACCCAGGCCAGCCGCACGGTCCGGGCGGGGCACGGAGGGCGGGCGGAGGGGCCCGGCGCTGGCTGGCTCAGCCCTCGCTCGGCCTAGCTCAGACGCTTATCTCCACCGCGCGCAGAGGCGCCAGTGGCGTTTGCACCCGCCAAGCGGCGGGTGACAGACCCTGCGGGGGACGCTGCTGCACCGCGCCAAGCTCCCAGAGGTTCCCTGCTCAATTTCCCGGGACTTCAATGAACAAACGGAGGGGACTGGGTCGCTGAAGCTCCAGTTGCGTGCGCGAGCTGGGACCGGAATGTGGGACGCACCCCGGGGAGGACCCTCCATAGTGAATTGTACCTCTCACCCAGCGCTACCAGTCTCCGGCCTCCACAAGGGTTCCCACCCCCCACCCTCTTTAATCCGCAGGGACTGCGGTGCTTACCTGCTGAGGAGCTGATCTGCCAAGAACAGGGAGGAGAAAATCCAAGGCGTCGCTCCGGCAGTGGCAGAACCTCAACGTCTAAGTCGGGTTGCAGTGAGAAACCAGAGATGGCAAGGGTCGAGCTGTTCTGCCTGGTTGCACCAAGAAACCACTGAGTGGCCGCCTCTGGAGCCTCGGCTTTATGAGAGCGCGCAGGGGTGGGGGCGGGGCCTGGGCTGCCCTTGCGCCCTCCCTTTCTTTCCTCGGGCGCGCGCGTTCCTACACTCGGGCGCGCGCATTGCTTGCCAGCGGGTGTGGGGTTTCGGGGTCCTAGGTGCCCAGAGGACTCAGGGATGGACTCAAAGAAATTGGTCCAGGAACTACCATAGCCCTGAACACAAAGTTCAAACTTCAAGGCCGGGAGAAGTAGGGGCCAGTATAACCTCTTGGGGTCTTTAGTCAGGACCTATACAGTCCATAGTACGAGGCGCTCCTGGCACAGTACTGCATGAGCGGAGAGGTGGGGGACCGTGCGGGTGGTCAGAGCCCGGACCTGGGGAGCTTTGGCTTTGGGTGGACCGCGCCCCCTGCTGGCTCGGCACCTGACCTGGCCGCGACCCGAGACTCGCGGGGAGCCCCAGAGGCAGGGCACCAAGCAGAGCCAAGATGAACTGGGCTGGCCAGCCCCCCGAAAACCGCCTATATCCCGGAAGGGGGTAGTTCCGGGGCTGATTGGTAAGATTTCGCAATAGGGACAAGGCTCAGAAAGGCTAATTTGAGAACTGGAATTTGGAGGGGGGGGGGGCTATCTGAAATGTCAGCACTTACATGCCTATTTGGAAATATAGGAATAACCAAAATTAGGAGGAAAGATACCGTTTCATTTTTTCCCTTGTAATCCAATTATGCCTTATAAGGTTACAACCTGATAGTTTGTCTGGCTGGCCTCGGAGCCTTCATACACCCATTGTAAACGTGAGGATTGACTGACTGCCAGGTAGCACACTAATGCTTCACCTATGTTAATCGCTTTACAATTTACAACTCACAGTCACATTCTGATCTTTCATCCTCATACCAGCCCTTCAGTTTGGCGAAGAAGGTAACATTACCTTTTCCATTGCATCAAATAGAAAATTGAAGTTCAGAGAGGGGAAGTATCTTGCCCAAAGTCACACTAGAGCTAGTAAGCTGTGGAGCTCTAACTCGGCCCGGCAAGCAACCACCGCATACTGGGGCGCGACGTAGATTCTTCTAAGCTGGGGTCACCACCTTGTCAAAGGGGAGAGGAGAATTCCAGCTCCCGCCCTAAGGATTTGTGCCTGTTCATGATGAATCACCCCAACACCTTTGTCATCTGTGCTCCTTCCATCGCCGCTTCTTGGCTTCACTTTTTAAATTCTTGCTAGGGGCCAAACCGGGGCGGGAAATTTTAGCCCGCGAGACTCCCTATTTCTTGCATGCAGTTCTCTGGTTTCCTATCACCCACTTCAGCGGCAGGTCCTGAAGCCCAGCGCCTAAACTGAGAGGCTGAAACCACTGGGACTCTGCGGACCGGCTTCTAGTCCTCATCTGATGGCAATTCGCTGTGCAAACGTCGGCAAGTCACGTCTCTCTAGTCTCCCCATCTATAACGCGCCCCTAGCAGATCTCTAAGCGTCCTACCTGTTCTGCCATTCTGGTTCTGACAGCAAGTGCAAAGGCTGGGCGCTCGGCCGCACGGACCTTGCCCTCAGTGCGGTCTGGGTCGTACACTGCTGGCTCAGTTGCCTTTTTGCTCTCAGGACTGAACCGTGGACATTGCACCAGGGGAAAGGAATATCCGCGCCAAGGTTTTTTATTCAGGGGACTCTTCCCCGGGCAAGTCATCTGAGCGGACCAGAGTTCCAGCTGAGAGGGTTGGGGGTCAGATTCCTGGTGTGGAGGAATCTGACCCCCAACCCTGGGGGAAACCTGGAGGAATCTCTCCCTGCGGAGAGGGCTCGGGGCGCCCTCTCCGCAGGGCAGCCACCACTGCAGACAGGGTCATTCAGCAGGACTGTCTGTACCGCAGACGGCGGGTGTTAACCGCGCGCCTGCTCTGTTTTCCGGTGCTTCCTCCTCCCCCCGCCCCCACTGCTCCCACCCTCAGCTAACTATTCTGTTTTGTTTTTTTTCTCGCTTGTACCCTATTTCCCATTTCTTTTTACTTCCTTCCCTAAGGATCAGGCTCTCTGCCCCGCCCTGTCCAGGACGGGTTGTCAGTGTGCAGAAGGCTGCGACCTACTTATCGCCAGCTTCCAGCTGGGTCTGCGCCAGGACAGGTTTTACTTTCATTTCCCCGGCGCGCGTCCCCCGCTGCTGGGGAGGTCAAGGACGCCAGGGGACCGGCCCACTGCCAGGGATGGTCTCGTGGTCTGAACTGGTTCCTTCCAGTCTCCACTAGCCCTGGGGTTCAGTCTGCAGAAGAGTCTGCGTATGCACCTTGGATCCTCTTCGCGGAGTCCTTCCGGAAAGCCCCGGATTCCCTGCGGGAAACCAAGCTCTCAGCTCTGGTTGCGGGAGCGTGTGCTTTTGGCTCAAACTTCGCTTTGAGCCGCGTGTGTCTTCAACAGGGAAAGTGAATCCAGGATCCGAGACTCTGCTCTGCTACACCCAACTCCAGTGCCTACGCCAGCGGCGCGCCAGAATTCCCACCTTAGAGCCGCCTTGCCACGTGCCTTATCAGTCCAGGTGCGCTTTGTCGCTCGGTACTTACAGATCTGACGCTTGAGAACCCCGTCAATTCTCTCTAAATAAAGTCCTGGTTTGGTAGCGCAGAGAATTTTGCTAAACCCCTTTGTCTTCAGTGTGTGAGTGAGTGTGTGTGCGCGCGCCCGCGCTACAGGGGCGAGATTGATCTCCAAAGTGACGTAAGGTTTAAGCAGGAAAAAAAAAATTTTGCCAAATCTTGGGTTCTATTTTTCTCTCGTGGAATCTCGTGCTTGTTTATTTAATCATCGTTAAAGACAAAGCAAATTAGAATGCCTTTTAGGTTCAATGGTCAGATCTAGAAGGAAACATCGCAGCGGGAGTTCTGCTGTTGGTGATTTAACATGGAGTTTCTTCCATCCAAGTTGCAGTTATTGTAGACTTAAATTGAGCATGGACAGTGGGAGGAGGGAAGAAAGGAATAAAGGAAGAGACATCTTTAAAATGTCGCTGGCAAGAAAAGAGAAAGAAAAGGAAAAAAGAAAAGAAATCCTGGTCAATGAAGATCCACTTTTTTTGAGTGCAAAAGAATTTTAAGAGGTCAGATCCTACATAAACTCGCAAGACACTGTAATAAATGTGTGTATCCTGGTGTCATATATACACACATAATTATAAATATACTAAAGACTTGTTACATAATGTTGTCTCAATTTCTTTTTCACATTCCAGTTGAATTATTTTTAGCAGTAAATTGAAGCTTTATCCTTAGTAATGTTTGGAGTTGAAAAAAAAAGTTGTGGTGTTTTTTCAGCTAACACTGGGCACACAGTCCCTAGAGCCAGAGTGACTACCAACAGGTCATTCAGAAAAGTAATGAGAAAGAATAAATCATACTGATATTAATAAGAATAATACAATGTGAGTGGCTAAGTGCATTACATAATTATCTCAGATGCCTCTTTTATCAAACAGGGAATTTCATGATGGATTTTTATCCATATAGTTCAAAATGCCTCTCTTAAGCTGAGGACTGAAGAGAAACAAGACTCAAGAAGCATCCCAGAGTCAGAACACAAAGTGGTTTAGAGAAAGGATACACTCAGCCTTGAAAATTTGGGCAATCACAGGAAGAAGTAAAGCAGGGTACAAGGCTTGGAGACTTTTTTTTTGGGGGGGGTGATCTCTGACTAGTCTAAGATCTCTGACTCCTCTCTATTTTTATAGATCCTTTCCAGAAAAATGCACATATAAATAAACCAATTTAAACATAAAAATAGCCAAACAGTTTCAGTGGGGTAAAAACTCTGACACAGAATAAAAAGTTTCTATATTTATCCCCACCCCTCCCCCAGTTGTTTGCACTTGCTGTGTTTGTTTTTTGTGTGCTCAGAGGCACCAGAACAGAACCCAGAACCTCCCATGTGGGAGGCAGGCACCTAATAGCTTGAGCCACCTCCATTCTCTGCTTTGTTGTGTCTCTCATTGTGTTTTCCTCCTTGTGTCTCTTTGTTGCTTCATCTCGCTGCACTAAACAGTGGTGAGAGCTTGCTGTATTGCTCATCTTCTTTAGGAGGCACCAGAACCAAACCAGGACCTCAAAAAAAAAAAAGTTCATTCATTCCTTCAACAAATATTTACTGAGCATGTATTATGTGCCCAGTACTGTGCTAGGTGCTAACTTTACAGTAATCATCAATGCAGACATCATTCTTTCCTTCAAGGAGCTTACGGCCTAATGGGTAGCCAGACATAAACAAATCCTCATAGGAATAAATACATGATTATAAATTGTGATAAATGTTTTGAAGGAAAAGCAAGACTAGAGGGTCCTAATGTTCCAAAGGGAGGAAACAGCATGTGCAAAGCTCTGAGCTGGGAAAGAAATTGGTTCATTAGAAAAAATGAAAGTAGGCTAGTCTGATTGGAGCTCAAATGTATTGAGTGATGGAGAAGAGTGGCATAAAATGAGATTAAACAGATCATCAGTGGTCAGTGTAAGGAGGACCCTTTGGGCCATATTAAGGATATTGCATTTTATTCGTGACACGGGACATTGTTGACAGGTTTGAAGATGGGAGCAACATAATCTGAAATACATTGATTTAAAGGATCATTTTGGTTATCGAATGTGGTAGATGAATTAGAGAGAAGTAAAAAGGTAACAGTGCAGTGGAGGCACTCTGGAAAGATTGGAGAGGGCCAAGTTCCTCCATAGTCTCCATTATTCCCTCCTTCCTCTCCCCCCCCACCCCCCCGCCCAACATATACACACACTCTACCTCAAGCTGCACCAACAAAGCTGGCTTCATGGATTTGCAATCTATTCAGTTGCCCAGAGCCTGCACTCCCTAGAGACCCGCATTTTAATGCTCTGCTGTTGCTGTTTTGAAATTCTTAATAATTTTTGAAAAGGGAGTCCTACACTTAGCATTGGGATCCATAAATTATGTAACGTGTCCTCTTCACCAAATAACATAATCTAAATAAAAGCAGCCTGCAAACTGCTACTTATACTGTAGCTACTATCGTAAGAGGGTACTTCAAATGAGTATCAAGAGTCAATCATTTATCTCATCACACACATGAAAGCAACTGCAGTAAATTTTCCACCAGTCATCCCTAAAGCCTCCTCCCTGCACCCCAAATGTACACTCGAGATAGAAACAGTATGTTTGCTGTACAAGTTTAATTTTAAGATAGGGCCAATAGCCCACTGTTATACCAGATTACCACCCTAAAGTTCTACCTATAAAGAAAGTCTGGAACTACCAATGAAGCAAGAGACCAGTTAGGAAGATACTGCAACAGTCAAGGTGAAAGGTGGTAGTGGCACAGACTAGTGTGGTGACAGTGAAGGTGGAGAGAAGCGGGCATGTTTAAGAAGTAGGATCAATAAGACTGAGCTATGAATGTGGGGCTGAGAGAGAGGTATGTGTCAAGGG